>JAVJIF010005941.1:0-187340 GCA_038442645.1 Agave tequilana | reverse complement strand
ATGTCACTTCAATCTTCAAATTATAATCACTTTATTCCTCTCTCTTACTGGTATTTGGAATGAACTATAAATTAGAAAACAGAGATACAAATTCTCTATACTATCTAACAAAGAACTAAATCCTAAAAAAAAAGAGAAAAACTTAAACTAACTTCCGGTCCCTTTTTCTCTGAAAAATACAGTATTTATAGGCGAAAACCAAACGTGAGAGGGCGTACAAAGATAGGGGGAGCAAACGCTCCCCCAACAGAAGCCAAACGGCCATGTTTCCGCGGCCTGGGTATGGCCAGGTGGCCACACCCGGGGGGTACACCTCCTTGTTTTGTGTTTTGACTTTATCTGCTACTGGTTTTCCCATTCAGCTCCAGGATTTGACGAGCAGCCTTTGATCTTTGGCTTTAATCACTTGATTTAAGAAGATTCATTTTAACCAATTTTCAACCTCTCTGATTTACCATGATCTGCCCTGATTTCCTAATTTTGAATTAATTCTGAATTAAATTAGAATTTGATGGGCTTTTGGGCTCGTTACTCTTTCCTATCCTTTAGCAATTGGCCTGCATTTTATAAAGAAAAATAAGACTTATTAATATGATTTATTTAGATAATAAATATGGTAACGTGACAACATATATGCAATATATGTGAACGATCATACACCTAGAGGGGGGTAAATAGGTGTACTTGCTAATCAAATGATAATGATGCGGAATTAAAAACTATGGGCCTGTTTGTTTCGCCGTAAAACGTCGCAAGTCGTAAGTCGTAAAATGAGAATGGAAAAAGTGAACTGTAGCAGAGAAAATATATTGTGTTTTACAGTGTTTGGTTGGTAAAGTGAAAGTGTAAATGGAAAAGTATATTGCATTTTACGGTGTTTGGTTGGTAAAGTAAAAGTGTGAATGAGAAAGTATATTGTGTTTTACGGTGTTTGGTTGGTAGCTTAAAAGTGTAAGTGGAAAAATGGCCACAAAATTAACTGTAGCAGTTATTTAAATATTATAAATACTATTAAATTAAATATACTATTGAAAATTAAATTGTATTAATAAATTTGAGATAAAATATTAATAATTTTAATATTTTAATTATAACAATAATATTAATAAAATATTAGTAAAATTAGTAAAATATTACTAAAATATTAACTAAATAAATAATTATAAAATTATAAGAAAATCTAAAGAACATTAATAAAATTTTAAGGATACTAATAAAACATAAATATTAAAAAATCTTAAGAAAAATAATAAAATATAGTTTAATATTATAATATTATAAAATACTTAAGATTATTATAATATTAAATTTTATTATAATAATATTGTAATATTATAAAAATATAACAAAGTAAAATATAATTATAATTTTAATAATAAAATAATATTAAATTTTATTATAATAATATTGTAATATTATAAAAATATAAATTAACAAAGTAAAATATAATTATAAATTTAATAATAAAATATTATTATGATATTATTATAATGAATTATTACAATATTAACATAATAAAATATTAATATAATTTTAAAGTATATTATAATATTAATAAAGTAATTATTTATATTAAGAAATAAATAAATTAAATATATAATAATTTATAATAAAGTATATTATTGTTATATTAGTAAAATATTAAATCTAAATAAAATATTAAGAAAATTGGTGTAAATATTAATAAAATAATAAAGTGTTAAATAACAATATTAAATTAAAATATTAAATTAAAATATTAAAATATTAAATATTAAAACAATATTAAAAATAATAAAAAACTAGAAAATACAAATATAAAATAATTAGGTAAGAAATTAAACACTATTAAAAATATTAAATATTTAATAATATTAAATTATTTATTGATTATCAACTAACTGCTTTGGGACTGCAAGTGTATTACAAGTGAAATTTATATGACCACAAAATTAACTATAGCAGTTGCAAGTGGGAAAATTTGAGTGTAAAGTGAGATTTATATGACCACAAATTTAACCGTAGCAACTCAAGTAGGAAATGAGAGTTGTATTTTGCAAGATGTTTTGCAACGAAACAAACAGCGGAAAATGGAAAAGAAGTTTACGACTTGCGATTTTGCGGCGTTTTGCGGGGAAACAAACAGGCCATATTTATACAAATTAAAATTATAAGCTAAACACACAAGGTATAATAGAAGAGTGTAGCCGAATTTTCAGTGAAGGGCTCTGGACTATCTCCTCAAGATGTAAGTTTTGACACATTCTACATTTAAGCATGTAAATGCCACATGAAGTACAAAAAAAAATCTTAAAACATGAACATGCTATGAATGATATTATGAAAAAAAAAAGCATGTACATAAATAAAATAGAAGTTTAGAAATTGTTACCAACTCTAAAACTCCAAGCATGGTGGTTGACCCACCAAAATTTCTTGATAGCGGTGCTCCAAGTATGTGTCATTTTAGTTCAAATGCACCCACCATCAAGGCACCAAATCTCTCACGTTTTGAGAGATCCCTCACCTACATCAAAAACATGGGATGGGGGTTTTGGTACCCATATTTTCTTGGGTCCTATGGGGTTAGTCTTGTAAGGAACCCAAGCATTTTTATTTTTATCAAAAATGAGAACATTTAACCTTTCATAACAAAATTTTCTTAGATGGCCTTTGCGGCCACAATGTGTACATGTGTACACCTTAGCATACTTATGAGTGGGAGTGTGAGCATGATGTGCATCATAAGCATGGTCATGATGATGATGTGCATGAGTATGAGGAACTTGTTTCTTTTGAAATAAGGATTCCAATCTAGTATGATTGAATGCACATGAGCTCAAATTAGAGCTCAAATTATCAATTTTATTTTTCAAATTTTTAATCTCATTAGTGGTGGCATGAAAAGCATGATGAGATGAAGAGTCAATTTTCTTTTTCTTTTGAAAAACATTATCCTTTTCTTTTTCAACAAATTTTCTTTTTAAAGACTTATTTTCTTGCAAAATGACTTCCTTTTGTTTTTCCACCATATCAACCTTATTTTTCAAAATCATATTTCCTTCACATAAAACATTCAATTTAGACATTAAGGAAATATTCTCATTTTTCAAATCCTCATTTTCTTTTTCTAAACATGCAAGTTTATTTCTAAAAGAATCATTTTCTACATGCATGCAATCAAATTTCTTTTCCAACTTTCATTATCTTTTTCTAAGCATGCAATGTTATTTCTATATGAGTCATGTTCTTTATGCATGCAAGCAATTTCCTTTTTCAAATTTTTATTATTCTTTTAATCATGTCATATTTCTCAAGCAATAATTGGCAAAATGTATTAAGCTCATCATATGACATATTAACATGCTTATCCTCGGATTCGGAGTTTACCTCAAGGGGGTTATCCCTTGGACCATATAGCATACGTTGGAGATGTCGCTTCCAACGTCCGAATCGCTCCCCGCATAGTATAGGTCCTTTTCGCCAAGGGAGGTGATGATGTTCCAAGCTACAAAAGCCGATTCAACATTAGAAACCCTAGATAAATAATCATCATTTAGGGTTGGCTTAATAGCATGAAGGGCTTTTGCATTAGCCTCAATGTTCTTACCATTTAAGCAATATTCTTTATTAATTGTGGCAAGATATACACTAAGGCCAAGTCCTTTGAGGAACAAAGACATCTTAACCTTCCAAATTTGGATGTTAAGAATGTCAAAGGTGGGTGGTGACATGAAGTCCATAGTGTGTGTACAAATCTTGTGATTAGCCTAAAAGAGGATCTTTAACTCTTAGGTTGTTAGACCCAATATCAAGAGCACTAGCTCTGATACCAAATGAAAGATCTAAAATAAAATCTTTTTATTTTTCATAAGCTTATGCATAGTTAATATAAGGTGTTAACTTAACTTAGCATAAACTTTTTGTGCTTTTAAGAATGTAAATCAATGTAAAGCAAGCACATGAAAATCATATATATGTATGTGAATAGATAAGACCAATTTGAAAATTAGGGCATACATATATAGGAACCAAAATGTGAGTAATATACCAATTGTAAAATTAACATTGTAAGTCATGTATATACTCATAACCAAAAATTGGTAGGTTTTAAAATAGTTATGTCTAAGCACTACCAAATTTGAAGAATAAATAACTAGTTATAAATATTTTTGAAAAACTAGTTAAAGGATTGCTATTTTGAGTAATTTTTCAAAATTTTAAGGAATATTGAGTTTTATTGCTATTTTTCATTATACCATGTTCCACATAACACTAGCACACTCACTTCTTTTTGATATGGACTTTATGGATATAGTGCTTTTTAGTGCCTTGTGTTTCATTGATATTTCATGAAAAACTTTTGACTTATTCCTTGATTGAAGGATTCCGTACTAGTTGTTAAACACCTTCATTCAACTAGTTCGAATTCTTCATGTGGTAGATTTTATGATATATACACTTAAGCTTAATTTTCAATTAGTATCATTGGATAGTTTCAATTGGTATCAATATGACCTCTTGTTGTATATACTCTTATTTTGTTCTTTCATGTATGTATGCATCTACTTCAATTGATATTATCTTTTCATACATATATGTGATCTTTTGTGCTTGATTTACACACGTATATTATATACTATATGTTTGCTTATCAAGATTTTGGTGTTAAAAAAAAAATATTTGATATGAACTTGTGCTTCGTATTGCCTATATGCAAGGAGAGCTTAACATCTCTCTTACATATAGATTCATGTTGAGTGTATTGTGTATTGAGGAGCTTAACATCTCTTCTTTATATGGTACACTTGTGTAGGGGGAGCTTCACATCTCCTCTTATGCATTACATAATATGTGTTATGTGAGTTAGGGCTTGTCATCCCTTCTTCATGTAATGCATATGTGTAGGGAGTTAACTTAGCGTCTTCCTCTTCATGAATTTATATCGCATATAAATTTTATTGATTGTTTTGATTACCCCTCCTTGATTTCATTGTTTTTTGACAAAAGGGGGAGAAAATTTGTTTGATGTATTTTTACTTTGAACCCTTTGTTGATGATTGACAAAAAGGGGGAGAAGTATTTGTAAGTATTTGAGTATATATGCATGTTTTCATTGCTTAAGGAGGAGAAGTAGTTGTCTTCCTTGTTAGTTATGCATATATGTTTTGTTATGTTTTGTTATTTGCAAATAATAGGAGAAAAAGATTTGTTTTTGTTATCTCCATTCATTTGCATACATGTCATGTGCTTCATTGTCATATCTTTATCATTTATTTGATATGCATGAGTTAAGGGGAGCTTCTTTGAAGCTTTACTTTAATCCATGCATATATAACTTCATGAGTTTTGTCATCATCAAAAAGGGGGAGATTGTTGGCCCAAAGGCCCATCACTCTAGTTTTGATGATGATCAACTCATGAAGGTATGATTACTAATGATCTTGTGTTTAATTAGTGACAGATTCTTTATCAAGATCTTAGTAGGTGTGGAGCTTCAACAAAGGATAAAATGTCAAGTTGGAAGCTAGCACCGGTCGATTCACGAGCCTATGCATCAAGAACACATCTAGAGATGAGCTCGGTGGATTGCATTTGGACCAAGTCAAGAAGATGAGAAGCCTTCAAGGGAAGACTTCAAGAAGTTGAAGACTTGTGTCTAGGTATAAGATTTTTATTTGTTTTAGATAAAAATGTAAAGGATAGAATAGATTGGTGGATTGCTCAAGTCATATCACACACACACTCTTGATAGAATTGTTTTCATGATAAAAGTTTCATTTCATAAAAGATTTTCTTGTTAAGAAAAGATTTTCATTGTGACAAGATTCTATTTGGTTCTTGGTATTTCAAGTTTACATATCTTATATCCAAAACCAAGTTTAGTGCTTTATGTCAAAAACTAGATATTTCATCTTGATTGTGTAGTGGATCATATCCATACACACTATGCTTTAAAGTATATCTTGTTTTTGTATTTGATGAAAATTTGGAAAAACATGTTGTTTTAGAAAAACAGTTTTTATTATAAGCCAATACTTCCAAGTTACAAAAATAGTCAAATCTTTAATAACATGCCTTGATTTTGTGCAAGCATGTTTCTATAATCATAAAACTATTTTTGTAGAATTTCTAAGTATTTATGGGATTTTTTATTAAGCCAAAAAGACCAATCTTTAATCCCAAAATTTTCAGGTTCTGGCAGTTCTGATTTTTCAGAACTGACAGTGGCCGGTCGACCGGGTCGGTCGACCGGACGTGCACAGACGTGCACGCCTGTGTGCACTGGAGAACGGTCGACCGGACCGGTCGACCGCTTCAGAGAGCTTTGCTCTCAGGAAATCTCGGTCGACCGGGCCGGTCGACCGACAGAGAGTTTACTCTCTTCTCCAGTTGCTCGGTCGACCGGGTTGGTCGACCGGAGGCTGCAACGGTCGGATTTTGACCGTTGCGGTCGACCGGACCGGTCGACCGGAAGCTCTGACAGAGCCCAACGGTCAGATTTTTCTGGCCTCTATAAAAAGGGGTTTTGTCATTGTTTTGAGCCAAGATTTTTGGAGACCTTAGAGCCTGTTTTCTCATATTCAATTCAGAGGTTTTTCTCCACAAAAATAGTGAGCTAATACTTCCAATCAAAAGGGAAGATTTTATAAGAGTGTAAAAGTAATTTCTTGAGATTTTCACCAAAGATTCTTTCCTTGCTTTCTCACACAAACACTTGAGCATCCATTGAGCTATTCATCCTATAGGTGTTGTAGTGAGAGTCTTTGTAGGTGATCAAGTGTTTAGATCACCAAGATTTCATCTTGTTCTTTGAGGAGACGGGCAAGTGTGCTCGTTGTGGTGTGGAGTTCGGGTGTGAACTCTTGTGGTGCGAGGTGCGGCCTCGGCGAGTCGGTGGACTTGCGTGTGTAAGGGACTTGGGAGTCCGAGGGATTGTAGGTGTTGCGGCACCAAGGAGAGATCCGGTTGGATCGTGCATAGTGGAAATCCTTCGTGTGTCGAAGGCGGGGATGTAGAGCAAGTGTGCTCGAACCTCAAAACAAACCCTTTGTGTTTGCGATTGCTCACTCTTGCTCTCTTACTCTTTTGTCTCTATTATATCTTGCATTACTTACATTGTATTTACTTTACATGCTTGATATACCCTTGTGCATATTTGATATATACTTGCGTGGGATTGTTGCTAACACTTGTATTCAACCAAGAGAGCCAACGCGGCACCTCAACCCATTCAAGGGGAATCTAGAGGAGTTTGTCCAGAGCCTCGCAAGGGGAATTCGGCAACACTCTTGTGTTATACATAAGTGTTTAATTAAAAGAAGTTTTATTTGGTCAACTTAGTTTTAATTCCGCATTATTTGTTCATAAGTGACCATTAGATTAGCCATCACCTATTCACCCCCCCTCTAGGTGATCTTCACAAGATTCCTCTAGATTAAGAGATGAGGTGCCACTATGGCTCTCTTGGTTGAATACAAGTGTGAGCAAACAATCCCAAGCATATATCAATTAGGTACAAGATATATCAAGCATATAAAGAGATAAGCAATATAAGCATGCAAGATATAAAACACAAGTGAGAGAGAGCAATCGCATACATGAGATATTTATTTCGAGGTTCGAGCACCCTTGCTTTACGTCCCCGCCTTCAACACTATGAATGATTTCCACTAAAATCGATCCCACTGGATCACTCGGTGCCGCAAAACCTACAACGAGTTCATACTAGAACTATGGACCCGCAAGTCTCTCATTTGTTCCGCAAGAACAAACACATGCAAGCACACTAGCTTGCCGAGGCCGCACCTTTTACAACTCCTCCAACCACACGTCAGAACATTAGGTGATCACTTCACTTGATCACCACAAAATACTTCCTCACCGAGACCACAACCTCTACGATACTTCACAATACAAGGATGTAAACTTATGATCACTTCTATTGATCACAAAAACAACTCTCACAACAAAGCTCCTATAGGATGGATTTAGTAATAGAATGCTCAAGTATGTGTGAGAAAACTAGGATAGAGATGTGGTGAAAAACTCAAGAAATCACTATTGAAAACACTCTTGAAAAACTCTCTTTTTGATATGGAAGTGTTAGCCCTAAAACAAGTGGAGAAAACCTCTAAGAGAGATGGGAATATCTGGCTTTGAAACCCTCTCAAAAACTTATCAAAACAGCCCAAAACAGCCCCCTTTTATAGACTCCTAAAAAATAAGCTGTTGGGGTCAAAGTCAGTAGAAAACTCTGTTGTTGGTCGATCGGCCGGTCGACCGGCCAATGGTCATATTTTTGACCATTGCAGCTGTCGGTCACCGTGCCTGGGCTTTGACTTACCGGTCGACCGTGGCCAGATCTAGAGAGCAAAGCTATCTGGACGATAAAAAGGTCGGTCGACTGGGGCCATAGCGGTCGACCGCTTGGTCGACCGGTCCTCAAGCCAATATGGTTGTGCACGTTTTGTGCACATCGGTCGACCGCCCGGTCGACCGACTTCTGTCTCGGTCCACCGGCCGGTCGACCGGCAAAAGGCCTGGTCAGACATATTAGGGATTAAAACTTGATCTCTTTAGTTTAAATAAAATCTCATAAAATCACATAAATTCTATAAAATAAGTTCATTGAAATACTTTAAAGTACAAATATGTGTGATCAAAATTCAACACATATTACCTATGTTTTAAACTATTTTTGTGATATATAGAATTTTGCCTTAAACAAAAATCCATATTTTTCAAAATCGATCTCCAAATTGAAAAACAATTTTTCTGAGTTTTAGTATAAAAAAAAAACCTTAGAAAATGAAAGTGAAAAATTTTTAAAACAAATAATTTTTAAATGTCTGCGACCAAGGTCGCATAGGCCTAAAACGCTAATTCCGACAACTGCGACCCAAGTCGACATAAAAGGGAATGAAAAAAAAATTTGACCTTGGTCGCTGTGTTACAAAATTTAAAAATTTAAAAAGCGATTCATGATCGCAAGTTTGCGAATCTTTCTCTCTTATTTGCGACCATGGTCGCAAGTTTTAAAAAAATTAATTAACTACTTTTTTAAAAACAAAAAACTGGAAAATTTTAAAAAAATCAAAAAAAAAAATTAATAAGAATACAGTTAATCAGACACTTTTAATTTAAGTTAAGTTAAAATGGGAATATTTCTAAAAAAAGTAAAATGGAATCAAATCTGAAAAATATAACTATTAAAATTTACAAACCGTAAAAAAAAATTTCTGGGTTTCCCCATTACCTTTTTCCGCGGATGATTTTTGGAGCCATCTTTAGCAGATATTTTTTTTACAAAAACTAAGAATATTGGGAAACAATAGCACTAATCTTTTCGGATTGATCAATTGAAAATTTAGATAGTAAAGTTTTGAAAGGAAAAGTTTTACATGCAGTAAAAAGTTATAAGGGAGAGTATTTTCGTCAAAGCGATTGTTGAAGTGACTGATACTAACTCGGGAGGGAATTTTTTGGTTTTTGTCTGCCAAAATTAATGTCAAATTTGTGGCTATTATTTTGCCACATCTCGCCGGCTGAGAAACTCTCTCAGCTGTCGGCTGAGGTACAGTAAACCCATACACACACACAGACACACACACACATTTATATATATTATTCTGATATCTATATTCTGGCCAGGCCCAATGACCAGGCCCAGCCCAATGATTTCTCTTTTTTTCCTTTTTGTGTGGCCAGGGCCAGTGGCGGCCCCGGCCACTGGCCTGGCCCAAAAATCCAGGCCCGGGTGCTATCTGCACCCAGGCTGGCAACCCTCCATTTTTTTTATTTGGTTTGGCCTAGTAGCGGCCCAGGCCACTGGGCCGGCCTGTGCACCCGGGTGCGAGTCTGCACCTGGGTGCGCGTCCGCACCCACTGCACAGACGACCCTTGCGTCTGTGCAGCAGACTGCTCTCGAGAGCAGTCCTATATTTTTTTGAAATTTCTTTTTTTTAATTCTACCTTAATGGTGTATTGATAGATTAGCCTGTGTATTTGATTTAGATTATTGGGGTTTGGTTCTAAAAATTTTCTTTTTGGAAAGAAAATTTTGAATATGTAAATTTTTGTTTTGATCCAGACTAATTCCTTTGTTTTTAATATTCAAAATTTCTTTTTTTTTTGAAGTTTTCTATAATTTAATTAGGTAATAATATATAATTTATTTTAAAAAGGTGAGGTTTTTTTTATGAAGAAAAGATTCATGGAAAGAGAAATCTAAGCATGGTAATTTCAATTTAATTGAAATTTTAATTCGTACAATTTTATTTTATTTACATTTTGGATGGGGTTAGATTTGTATGAAAAGAGGGATTTTAATCATGATATATTATTAAATTATAGTTCATACAAATTAATTTAGATCTTAGGGAGATTTAAGTTTTCAAAAAAGAATTTAAATATATTATGTCATTAAATTCTTGTTATTGTAAATTAATCTTGTATATTCTTGATAGAAATTCATGGGAAGATAAATCTAATCATGCTACTTTAATAAATTTTAAATTCAAAAAAATTAACTTATTTCGATTGATTCTCTTAGCCTGCTCCTCAATCTCCACGCCTCGAACACGTTCCTCTATCACGATCGATTCCAAGGAGAGGTAAAAGGAGAAAGAAGAAATGTTGGATTTGAATTTCTTTTTGACTGTCGTTCTTTTTTTTTTAAAGAAGCAGGAGAAGAAAGTTATGTTAATATAATATGATAAGATCCTTTTAGGTTAGAATTTTTAGCAATCAGATTGTTAAGATAAGAAATCAAATTGTTAAGATAAGATCCCTAAAGATCTCTTGAAATCTTTCAGTTGAAAATTTGAAATTTAAATTTGACTTTAGGTTTGTTTAAATAAATTAGATCTCATACTTAATTATACGCCAATGTGGCATTATGGTTTAGGTATTAGGATATGGTAAAAAGGAACATGAGTTCAAAACTTGACTTAAACAAATTAAGCACACAATATAAATATATATTTATTATTATTTACTATATTTTTTATTTATTTAATTTTATTTTATTTTGGGTATTGCATGACAAGAGTATTACAATCTACCCACCTAATAAGAAAATTTCGTCTCGAAATTTAAATTCAAGAGAAAGAAAGGAGTTACCTAATCATCATGAAATAGGTAAGCATAGCGATCACGAATAATGTCCTCCGCTCCCACGTCGCTTCTCCCAGAGATCACCTACCCCAAGACACCAGAACAAGTCGAATGATCTACTGCTCCAGTTCCTTAGTGGTCTGGTCCAGAATAGCCATAGGTCTTTCAATGTAGGATAAATCCGGTCGAAGCTCCAACTCAGTATGATCCAAAACACGATTGTCATCTCAGACGTACCTCCTCAACTGAGAAACATGGAAGACATCATGCACGCCATCCAAGGATGGGGTTCACGCAAGTCTATAAGCCACTTCCCCCCAATCGCTCTAAAATCTCAAAAGGTCCAATGAACCTGGGACTCAGCTTCCCGCGACTACCAAATCTGATCATTCCTCTCGTTAGAGATATCCTCAAGAATACCTTATCCCCAACCTCGAATTCCAGTGGCCTTCTGTTCAAATTCGCCTATTGTTTCTGTCTATCCTGAGCTGCTTGAGATGCTCGCAGATGACCTTAACTTTCTCTACAGTCTGAATTATAATCTCTCGTCCCAACAGCCGCCTATCACCAATGTCATCCCAGCATAAAGGAAACCTACACTTCCTTCCATATAAGGCTTCAAAAGGCGCCATCTTAATCATACCCTCAACATGTTTTCAAGAATCTGAACCGTCCGCTTTGATTGTCCATCAGTCTACGGATGATATGCTGTGCTGAACTTAAAGCGGGTTCCCAAGCTTTCTTGGAGACTTCTCTAGAAGTGGGATAGAAATTCAGTGTCTCTGTCAGACACAATGCTGACTGGCACACCATAGAGTCTCACCACCTCCTGCATATACTTCTCTGCTAACAATTCCGTTGACTATCCCAGTCTAAAAGGAATGAAATGTGCTAACTTCGTGAGGCGATTAACTATAACCCATACTGCATTATTACTCTTCTGGCTACGAGGTAAAGCAATGACGAAATCCATAGTGATGTACTCCTACTTCCATCCCGGAGTTGGCAGAAGTTGAAAAAGTCTAGCCGTCCTTTGGTGCCTTCATCTGCTGGCATACCAGGCACTTTGTCACATACCGAGCAATCTCCCTTTTCATCCCATGCCACCAAAAACTATTGCTTCAGGTCTTGGTACATCTTCGTCCCCCCTGGATGTATGGAGTAAGCCGAGCTATGGGCTTTAGCTAGCACTTCTTGCCTAACCTCCCCCTTCGGTACACAAATTCTGTTACAAAATGAAGCATTCCATCCACATGGATCTGCTTATCTGACCTCAACCCGGCTTCTACTTGTTCCCTGAATTCTTGCAACTTGAGATCTCCACTCTGAGCTTCCCCGATCTTCTCCAATAAGGTTGGTTGAATCTGCATAATCATCAATTGGCCGGGAGATATTTCCCTTCGAATCACCATTAGGTCCATTCGCCTCATCTCCTCAAATAATTCTTTCTGTTAAGTGATCTGCATTGCCAGAGATGCTTCTGGCTTTCTGCTCAAGGCATCTGGTACTACATTGATCTTTCCAGGGTGATATTGTAGATCAATATCGTAATCAGCCATCAGCTCCAACCACCTTCTCTGCCTCATGTTCAGCTCCTTCTAAGTCAAGATATACTTCAAGCTCTTGTGATCAGTGTAGATCAGTACTTTGGTCACCCAACAGATAGTGTCTCAGATCTTCAAGGTGAAAATAACTGCTGTCAACTCCAAATTATGCGTAGGGTGATTCTTCTCATGAGGCTTAAGTTGTCTGGATGCATATGCTATTACATGTCCATGTTACATTAGTACACATCCCAATCCTCTTCCTGACACATCATTGTAAATGTCCATACCTCCAGTTCCATCGGTCATCTTCAAAATTGGAGTTGTCATCAACCTCTTTTCCAATTCTTCAAAAGCATTGGCACACTCCACTATCTATACATACTTCTCTCCTTCTGGGTAAGCTTGGTCAGAAGTCTTGCAATCCTTGAGAAGTCTTGCACGAATCTCTGGTAGTATCCAGCTAACCTAGAAAACTCCTACTTTATGTTACTGATTTTAGGGTAGGCCAATCTTTCACTGCCCGAACTTTGCTGGGATCTACTGAGATGCCTTCTCCCGAAACAACATGCCCCAAAAATGCCACACTCTAAGCCAGAACTCACACTTGCTTAGTTTGGCATTAAGCTTCTCCTGTCGAAGGGTCTGCAAAATGATTCTCAAGTATTCAGCATGTTCTTCTTCGTTGTTAGAATAAATTAGAATATCATCAATGAATATTACTACAAATTTATCTAAGAACGGAGAGAAACACCCTGTTCATCAGGTCCATAAAAATTGCTGGAGCATTGGTTACTCCAAAAGACATGACCAAGGACTCATAATGACCATAAGGAGACCTAAAAGCCGTTTTCTTCGGCATAACAAATCCTCAAGATCACTTTCTAATTCCGGCAATTGATCACCGCATGATACTTACTAAGCCATGTCATGTCTAGGATCACATCATATCCACCGGTGTCTATCATAAACATATATGCCCTTAACTGTCTTCCACAAATCTCTACAGAACTAGATTTACATACCCTACTAATGGTTATAATCCTGTTACCGATACTAATCTCTCATTGGGTGTCCATATCATTACAGGGAATAAAATGCATCATAACGAATCTAGTGGATATGTAGCAATGGGAAGCACCAAAATCAAATTGCGATATAACTTTAATAGAATGAACCAAAATGGTACCTGCTATGACTTCCTCTATTGCCTCAGCTTGCTCTGCAGTCAGGTTGAAAGCCTGGCCTCTTCCATGTCTAGTTACTGCCCTCCACTGGGCATGCTCGAACATTTGTCACTGTGAAGGAAGTGGAGCTCCTCTACCAGCGGGCACTAGGTTCCTCCTAATTGCTTCTGATGTTGGAGGGGCAGGCATGATGCTTCTCTATTATTGAATGGACAGACTGCCACCAGATGATCTTCAGACCCACAGCTTATGCATTATCGGTTTGCCCATCTACATTCCTTCCGTCCATGTCCTAGTTTCTAACAGAATCCACAAATCATCGTCAGTGGGGAAGGAGTGAATGGACGCTTGCTCGGTAAGTCATTACTAGGTCTGGTTGTGGGTCCCCTGGAACCCTGGTCAAAAGACCGCTTCAATGGTCTTGTCTGCAATCTACTCCTATTCTCCTTTTCCATCACCTGCTCCAGACCATGAGCAGCACCAAGAACCTGAAGTTCTCAATTGTTGCGTGACCAAAAATTTTTGAATATCCAGTCTCAGTCCCTGCTGGAATCGATTAGCCCGATCTTCGTCCTCTGATACCATGTATGGGGCGAAACGACTCAGCCTCAAGAACTCCGCAGCGTACTCATCCACTGTCTGACTCTCTTGTCGTAAGTTGATGAATTGTTGCTCCATCTCTCTCCTAGCAGTCTTGGGGAAGAACAGCTCATAGAAGCTCACAGAGAACCTCTCCCATGTGATTGGCCTCTTCAATCGTTCCTCTTCAGCAAGTCACTATGTTCGAGCCACATCAGTCATTAGACCTTAACTACCTGCACTTAATCTTTCGCGGAACATGAACTACAATCAGGAGATTGGTCATATCAACCAACCATTGCTCTGCTTCTAACGGCTTTTCTGTACTAGCAAAAGTAGCTAGCTGCAACCTTCTGAAGTCTGAAATGCTACCGGGTTTTGGTCCCTAAGGTGTCACCGACCTCTCCATGGCCGTTGTGGCTGTCTCCTATGCTGCCATCAACCCATCTAGAAGAAGTGTCATTTGCTGCTGCTGTGATTCCATCATGCCCCAGAGTACACCCATCAAATCAGTGGCATATTCATGAGCAGCGATGCGAGGGGAGAGAAGTCGTTGAGCCATTACTCTAAAAATAAAATAAAAATAATGATTTTAAAATATAGTAGGCATAGTTGTACTTGTAGCTGGATTATTAAATCTTATACTGTCGATAAGAGCCTGACTATTTACATAATTATACACTTGAATAACCTAGCTCTGATACCAAAGAAATCTTATCACACCCGCAGCCATACTATACATAAAAGAGGTACGTGATGAGAGCGGCAACGTATTTTCAAAACAAATACGTTAAGCCTCAGTACATTAATTCAAATAACAAGGTCTATCAATTATTACAGCTTGAAGAAACAAATACTTAATGTCACCAAGGGTTCCACTTATCACAACATAATAAAAATAATAGAAAACATAACTCTAAAAATTTCTCACATATATAGAAAGCTAACTGCCTACTGGAGATCTGCGATATGCTCGAAGTACTCCTGGTCCTGTAGAGTCTCTGGATCAGAGCCTGAGCAAACAAACTCATGATCATCAATAGCAACCTAAATGAGTGATAAAAAGAGGGATATAAAGAAATATGCAAAAGTAACAACAACATGCATAGCTAGGTATAGTTTATCAAACTAATAATTAGCATATTAGAACCATGTTAAAGCACAGTAATATACACCACATAACCATTTATAAATTATAATCTGTCCAGTTAGAGTCCTATTGTTAAAATGTCTGTGTATGTCTATTCTTAATGTCTTGTTGTTTGAAACTGGTAATTAGAGACGGTAATTTGTGTTTTAGATGGGTTCCGTGCATACCCAGAACCACGACCCAATCACCTGGCGCTGAAGCAGGTCCTACCGCTAGGTAATCAATAACAATAATAATATGTCAATAACAATAACAATATAAACAATACGGGATGTCAGTCATCCCCTGAAACCCTGTAGTGGAACCGTTTTTCGGCTCCGCGACCTATATCCTAAGTCCACCCAAAATATCAATACCGTCTCCTTTATCAATTTCTCCATCCCCAGGTATAAGTTATCTAATGATTATGTCACCAAAATTACTGGATATGAACAATAACAATGATTATGTGACAATAAAACAATATCTTATCCAGTGACAATGGTAACATGATCCCTTTTTTTCAATATTCTTATGATATAATATAATATGACCACTTCTACTATAAAGTCAATATATAATATAAGAATCCAGTATCACATTCCTTTTCTACAATTTTAGCAATTTTAACTACTTTTAAATATTTACCAATAAATGACAATTTCACAATATTAAATAATTTCTACTTCTATTAAATAATTCAATGAATTCTAATCAAGAGAAATTTAGTGACTCCAAAAAATTAATAATTTATTTATACAACACCAATATTTATAAATTTACAAATTTCTAAATAAATTTCTAATCTCTAGAAAATTCAACAATCAATTTACTAAATTAACCATTCACTAATAGCAACAAATAGACATCCCAAAATAAACAAAACAACATATATAAAGTGAGTAAAAGAAAACTCACCTAGCCTATCACACGTCCAAATACCAATTGAAGAAATCTACCATTATATATATATATATATATATATATATATATTATATATATATATATATATATATATATATTCGAATTAGAATTTATCGAATTTTACATAAAATACTCTATTTGATGTTATTCAGTATTTTAAATTAAATACGGATGGTCCAGATCTTAAAACAAGGTCGTATGATGAATGCATTGAGTTCATAGGATTATTTAGATTTTATTTCCTAATTTTTGTGGGGTTTAAATGGTTAAAAATATGGAAATTCCTTAACAGGTCTGAAAGTTAAAATAGCGAGTTTCAACTTAGAAGGCAGTGATTCAATCCAATATGACATGTAAATAATCTCAAAATTTTTCAATAGATGCTAGGGGTTATCTAAATATATATATCCTTATTTTTACTTATATTTTAAATTTATTTCTCGTCAATAAAATTATTTTTCAAAAAATTAACGGGTCTATTTTGTATTTGAGTCGGGTTAAAATAGATTAGAACCTATAATATTTTGGTTGGACTGAGAATAGGCTTTCTGAAATTGGGCTTCAGAATATGCACATACACACACACACACACACACACACACACACACACACCCACACACACACACACACACATATATATATATATATTATTTTGATTTCTGTTTTCTAGCCTAGCCCAATGACCGGGCCCAGGGGCTGCTCTTGGCCTGGCCGAGAGCAAGCCTAATGATTTCTCTTTTTTTTCCTTTTTGTGTGGCCTGGGCCAGTGGCGGCCCCGGCCACTGGCCTGGCCCAATAAGCTAGGCCCGGGTGCTGTCCGCACCTGGGCTGGTAGCCCTCCTTTTTTTTAATTTGGTTTGGCCCAGTGGCCGCCTAGGCCACTGGGCCAGCCTGTGCACCCACGTGCGGGTTGGCCGAGAGTAGTCCTCTATTTTTTTCAACTTGAAATTTCTTTTTTTTTTAAATTCTACCTTAATGGTGTATTGATAGTTTAGCCTATGTATTTAATTTAGATTATTAGGGTTTGGTTCTAAAAATTTTCTTTTTGGCACGAAAATTTTTGAATATGTAAATTTTTTATTTGATCCAAACTAATTCCTTTTCTTTTTAATATTCCAGAATTTCTTTTTTTTAAATTTTTCTATAATTTAATTAGGATAATAATATATTACTTTTATATATTTTATTTTAGAAAGGTGAGGTTTTTTTTATGAAGTAAAGATTCATGGAAAGAGAAATCTAAGCATGGCAATTTCAATTTAATTGAAATTTTAATTTGTACAATTTTATTTTATTTACATTTTTGGATGAGATTAGAGTTGTATGAAAAGAGGGATTTTAAACATGATATATTATTAAATCGTAGTTCATACAAATTAATTTAAATCTTAGGGAGATTTAAGTTTCATAAAAGAATTTTAAATATATTATATTATTAAATTCTTGTCATTATAAATTAATCTTATCTATTCTTGATGGAAATTCATGGGAAAGATAAATCTAATCATGATACTTCAATAAATTTTAAATTCATAAAATCTTAACTTACTTGGATTGATTCTCTTAGCCTGCTCCTCAATCTTCACGTCTCGGACAGGGGAGGTAAAGGGAGGAAGAAGAAATGTTGGATTTGAATTTCTTTCTGACTGTTGTTCTTTTTTTTTTAAAGAAGTAGGAGAAGAGAGTTATGTTAATATAATATGATAAGATCCTTTTAGGTTAGGATTTTTAGCAATCAGGTTGTTAAGATAAGAATCAGATTGTTAAGATAAAGATCCCTAAAGATATCTTGAGATCTTTCAGTTGGAAATTTGAAATTTAAATTTAACTTTAGGTTTGTTTAAATAAATTAAATCTTCTACCTAACCACACGACAATGTGGCATTATGGTTTAGGTATTAGGATATGGTAAAAAGGAACATGAGTTTGAAACTTGACACAAACAAATTAAGCGCACAATATATATATATATATATATATATATATATATATATATATATATATATATATATATATATATATATAGTATTATTATTACTATATTTTTTTATTTATTTTATTTTATTTTATTTTGGGTATTGCATGACAAGAGTATTACATTTCTGCATCAGTACTGACGGCTAGTCAGGATAATAGGCATGTTTTATCTCCCAAGCCTTGGAATAGATAGCTAGCCCAGGATGTCTGCTTCACTCATCCATCTCTTAATCCAGTGATCTGGGCGCAGATGTGGAAGTAACATAACACCTCCCAATAGGTCTCATAAACCAACAGGGTGTCCTTTCTCTTCAGATGAAATTCTTCAGTGTTGGGAACGTATCCTCATAAGGTAAATCCCCCATAGGCAAGTCGAAGACTTCTACATTTCGTGTAGGGAAAACCCCATCTCTCCACTTGCAATGAAAAAAGTGCAGGAGTCCGATTTGTATTGCTGAGGAGCTGTATTGCTCAAGCATCACGAAGAAATGAAAGAGGCTCGGAAATATACCATATTGAATGACCCTGACTACGAGGTACAAGCCAAATTGTACCAACAGTCCCCCAACTCTTCGAGGACGAAACCGACCATCCTTGCCCACTAATCCATTCGATGAGTGCACCCATCCTAACATCTAAAAGTTAGACTTCAGAAAGTCACCCCTTGCCTCCATAAATCTATTAATGAAGGTGTCGACTTGCTTAAGAGTCTCATCCTTGGGGTACTCTTGCCTCAATGAACTCGAGAGTACTCTAATTACATCCCTGTTACAACCGGCAACGAAGGCACCACGGTCAAAAATCCTTCTTATCGACGCCCGACTATATTTTAGTCAAATCCCAGTCCATATATTGGCGAAGAGACGTGGATTGCAAGCATGACAATTGAAACATGCATTCCATGCTCGAGAGGAAGAAGAATTGGTTGTTGATTTGATGAAGCCACATGAAGTTTTCGTCAAAAAGGTCCTCATCATCTGTTTCGATGGTATCCTCAAAGAAAAATTCTGGCTTCCTGAGAAGTCTTCAGTTCCTGGATTCAAACCTCCCGTCTATGAGAATCTCCCTGAGGGTTAATGCACTACCCCTAGTCAGTCAAGCCTGACATTCTTGGTTTTTTTCGGTGAACGCTGACACCGTCTTACGAAGATTGAAAAGAGGACATTGGGGTCCGGTCCAGCGATATGTCCAAAATGGTGTGTTTTCGATAAGGAATCTGAGGAGAGCAAAGAGAAAAAGCACAAAAATTAGGACTCTGAAACAGTGAAAAACACTAAGTGTTGAAACTCAAATGCGAGTCTCAACATATGAGACTTGCGTCCAAAGGCTTGAAACGTGAGGCTCACGCAAAGTCCGCATTTAAGATTCAAAACTTGAAAAAAAAATATTGGGACTCAAATGCTAGTTTCAAATTCATGAGACCCATGTTTGAACTCTCAAAACGTGGGACTCACGCAAAGTCCACGTTCATCAATGCGAGAGTCGCGTTCATAAATAAAAAACGCGAGCATCATCAGTCTCGCGTTCTGTTCATCAATGCGAGAATCGCATTCATAAATTAAAACGTGAGTCTCATGAGACTCACGTTGATTATTCAGCTTCAAAGAAGTTAAAGGGACATTGCCCTTTCGAATTTAAAAATGGCAAAGTCATTTCTCACCTGAGATAAGGGCTTTCTGAGGAGGAAAACCACCACCAGCAGTCATGGTCGTAGCCGCGTTTGATGAAGAAGCAGGACATTTTCCTTTTGGAGCCATTGAATAGGTTTTAATCTTGGGAAGGATTGGAAAAAGCTTAAGCTTTAATGGGTTCTGAAAGCTTTAAAGCTTTTTCATATGCGAGTCTGATGAAAAAGATAGTCAAAGTTAATCGACTTCTGAAAGACCACTGGTTTTTTATAGGCATTTTAATGGCTATGATATGCGGCGCAAATCTCAAAGTTCAGTCTGAGCTGAACACGCGGTGCTTGGGAAGCCCGCGTTTTAGATGACATACGCGTCTAGAACCATTCAATGAGAACCATTCAATGCAACATTTGCATTTCAAACGCGACAATCAGCCAGAGTCATGTCTTATCAAATGAGGGTCGCTTCTTCATCAATGAGGGTCGTGTCCAGAGACACAGAATGTGACAGTCATGTATCCTAGGAGAGTTGCATTCTCTCTCAAATATAAGGAATAGTTTTCGCTTTTGCAATCAGTTTAACAGCACTGGCAAAAGAAATTGATGAAGAAGTTCTAGACTACATTTCTAAATACTTATGATGATCATCTCTAGGGACTTCAAGCAGTTCAGTAGTATATTTATGAAAATCAGAATTCAGACAAGATCAACCGCAGGGCATTTCAAAAGATTACCAGTCTAATCATGAAAGCCTAAATCAACATGAAGTCCAAAATATTTGAAATTCTTTTCAGTCAACCACGGAGTTTCAAAAATTTTGGAGTGGGTTCTGTAGGTTGTCTAAAAATTTACTGAAGACTAAGCCTCAAAACTCAAATCTCATGCCAAACGCGAGGGTCGCGTTTCAACTCAACCGCGAATATCGCATTTCATCAACAACGCGAAAGTCGCGTTCTTTGACAAACGCGAAGGTCATGTTGTTTCTTCAAAATGCTGACCTCAGGGTCGCATTTAAACTTCAAAATGCAATCCTGTGTAGCTTCGTGTTTCAACACAAACACGAGCTTATGAGCTCGGCATTCAATGCTAAGTGAGGTCCGTGTCCAGCACGAAACCAACGTTTCTACTATAAAGACACCAATCAATGAGGTCAATCAACATCCACTTTCTCCCCCACTTAATGAGAAACATATCCCCATTATGGAGAGATTTAAATAGTCAGTTATACCCCAAAAATTCCTATAAATAGCTATAAATAGTTAGGGAGAAGGGGTTCAGCAGCTTAGAGGTTCAAACTTCAAAAGGAGAGGATTCCTGTTGAAAGAGGAGACTCTTTACAAACTTGCTAAGTTCAACTTCTGTAATCTTTTTGCGATTTTAGCCACTGATTAAGATTTTATACTTTACCAGTGTGCTTTCAACAAGAGTAAGAAGATTCAAAGATCAAGCTTTATGCTTGGCTGATCAACAGAGAACAAGAATGACTCTCCACCGCTACATCAAGAATCGGATACTTAAGAAAGGGAAGATCTACCATCCTTCCCTCTTTTATAATTAGATTTTGATCTGCTGTAATCTTCCTTTAAAGCAATAAAAGATTTTACAATTTTGATCTGTTGTAATCTTCTTTTTAAGCAATAAAAGATTTTACATGCACAATTTTTCGGTAAACAGTTGTACCTGCAAAATAAGAAGAAGAAACCAGGTCGGGTTCAGAGAAAGAAATGAACCTGACCCGCTCCAATTTCACCCGAGATCAAAAACAAGGAAAACGTGTTTAAGTCAAAACCCAACTGCTATAGTTCTATACCCATCCCGGCTGCTATGATAACGAGTCTAGTAGCAAAACAGACCCATTAGTAGCATCTCTTCGTCAACAGGCTGTAACTCTCACATCCGACGTCCGTTCTCGGTGATTTTCAAAGCGTTGTGATCGTGAAGTCATCTCTATGCACCGGCATCCTCTATGGGTCGCTAAGATCTCTGTGATTTTAAGCAGGAACTTCTCTTAACTCAATCTATTTACTTGTGAGTTAATATCCATCTCTATTGTTTTATTGACTATATCTGCTGCAACTAAATGAGACTGTGAAATTATGTTAACCCTGTGATTGCTGGTCATATGTATTGATTTTATAACTTGTCATCATAACGAGTAGTTACATCACTTTATTTTAGATTTGGAACGATACAAAAATACTTGAACGTTTTGTTAAATCCATCTATTGTATTATTAGTTTTAACTATTTTTCTACCCAAGATCGTTTTGTTGATGAACCATAGTGACATTTATTCTATTACTGATTTCTGATTCACAGACATCTAACATTTCACATCAACGATCCTCCTCGCAAGGGAACAAATGCCTTGAGGACACTCCTCCTTCCGAGAACATCACCACCCCCAAGACCAGTTCTTCCTTCTCGAGCAAGATGACTATTGCAATCAACTCCATTGATATCCATCTACACTTATTGAGTCTGTTGTGCCGCCAGATCATCCCACATTTTAAACGTTGCAACGACCCCTACTCCAATGCGAATTGTTACAGAAGATACAGAAATTGCTCTTACTATCAAGGGTAGAATTCAAGCTGTTACAAAAAAATTACAACATGCAGATCATGCGGTTATTCAAATCCGCATAACCCGTACCAATGAGGCCTCCTGGGGTATATACATAGCGGGAAAACACAGGAAGAAATTTAGGAAAAAGAGAGGAAGAAAAAGAAAAGAGAAAAGAGAATTCCCTTCCAACAGAGAGAAGAGACTTCCCCAAACCATTATCCTATTATATTCATAAATTAGATCAAAGTTTTATACCTCTGCTGAGCTCACTGTAACCTCCTAAAAATAATAAATTCTCTCCCTCCTCCCGGTGATTTTTCCCAATTTGAGTTTTTACATAAAAAATTGTGTCTTGGTATTGTCTTTGTCACACTCTCTCTCTCACTCTCTCTCTCATATAATCTTTGTTACAAAATTGAACTGTAGATAAATTCCCTCTGGGAATTTACCCCCACACATTGCTTTTACAGGCATCTGTTTTCTATTTTTTTTTTTTCACTTCTTTTCTTTTTTTTTCTTTTATATTTCCTGTTGAATGTTTTGATTGAAGGAGAGAGGTCTCTGTGTTGAGATTCTGTATGTAATTGATCAAAGATTCAAAGGCCTGATCAAATCCTAACCCCATGGACTATATAATTTCTGAGATTTTTAAGCTTAGTCCTCCTCACCAGTTTGGAAAATTTTCCCCTTTTTCTGTTTTGAGAAGGCTCATGTATTAAGTCTCTGGATTATTTTTTTCTATGAATTAGAGCAAATTGTTGATGCCAATCTCACAAGTTTTGAGAAGGATTTAATAATCTCAGAAAAAATTAGAGCACAATTAATTACCTCGTCATGGATTATAATTTTTTTCTTTTTTTATGTTTTGAGAAGGCTCGTGTATTAAGTTCCTGGATTAATTTTTCCGATGAATTAGGGTTCTCTCTACAAATTGCACTTTCATCCACCTCCTTTTCTTCCCATAAATGAGAGCAAAGGGCTGAATGATGCCAATCAAGTCCTGGCTTATTTGTGCTTGACCTGTTGATTGTTGATTGTTAGTTGTTAATTATTGGATGTTAATTGTTGATTGTTATATAAATGAGAGCAAAGAGCAAAGGACTTGACTTGTTGAATTGTGATGCATTTAATTCTGTTAAATTCTGTTTAATTTAACTATCTGGGCCAAAATAACTGTCTGGACCAAAATAACTATCTGGGCCTAAATTCTGCCCCAAAAACTTTCTGGGCCAAGGTCCAATCGAACGAGCTTAACTGAACCGAAAAAATTCAATTCAGTTAAGTGCTCTATTAGAATCGGATCAGTTCGGTTCGGTTATTACAAATTCGGTTCGGTTTTCAGTTTTTCAAATTTTCAGTAAAATCGAACAGATCATGCCAATGCTCAGCCCTACATGCACATGTGGCAATCTCTCTCTCTCTCTCTCTCTCTCTCTCTCTCAATAGCAGTCCACTTTGACAGGTGGGTAATTATCCTTACAGTCATTTAGGGCCATCTTGTCTAGCTTGATGAAGCATGAGCTATATATAATGCACAGAGATAATATTTTAAAGAAGATATTCCGTGCTCTCTGAACGTTGACGTTCTCATTGAGATTGTGTTGGGCCTTTCGGAGAATCTAACACGCTAATCATTAAGATCAAAGTTTCAACGACGCAGAGTCAATCATCAAATAATTATAGCACGAACTAATATAAAGAGAGAGAATAAAATTTAATGATATTCGACAACTTGTTATATTATCAGGACAGAAGAGAGAAGATCTTATTCAATCAATAGAGCTATAAGGGTTACAAATTGATCCGAATATCCAACTGATCAAGATTGATTCAAATAAAAAAAAACTATGCAATTTGCCATAGAATTCTCAAACAAACTAACACTAAAGCTATCTAATACAAATCACCAATTCTTGTTACAAATAAGAGTACAACACCCCTCAATATATAGACAGAGAATCCACGAAGAAGAAGAAACCCACAACTCTGAAATTAGTTCAGTAAAGAAATACAAAAACTATTCAGACTCGTCCAGAATACCGTAACTGTCAGTAGCTCTAAGAAGCCTCTCAGACAGACTGAGTTGACCCAACTTTCAGTTGGTTCTCCTGTCGATAGACTCTGTCGACCGCTATACAAACGCTTGTCGATCGCTCCATATCAGCTGTCGATAGACTGACAATCACAAAGTCTCTGTTGGCATTTCGTGTATCCGTTGTCTATAGGGGTGCCACCGGATGCGGATTATTCACGGATATCCGTATCCGTATCTGCCTCCAACCTGGATATGGATATCATTTTTTCACATCCGCCAATATCCATATCCGCATCCGTATCTGAAAGTTAGGTGAGGATACGGTTATGGTAAAAGCAATATCCTATCCGTATCCGATCTGATATCCGAAGGTTGGGTGCTTGACAATGATATTTATATGAAAGAAACTATTCTTCAATGGAATAAGGCAATAAATTTTGATATTTTGAGTTGGTAAAAAAGTAATAGTGGAAAGCATCCGATTCTTGCAAGAGTAGCACAAGATATTTTGAGTATTTCGACATCAATCATGTCATCCAAATCGACATTAAGCACTGGGCTCGTGTAATCTATTACTATAGAAGTTGAATGACAATGGATAGTGGAAACATTGATATGTACACAATAATATGATAATATGTATGACATTTAATATTGTTATAAATGAAATAAAAAGTAATATAAGTATGTCTATTTAGTTGTTCCTTAACCGTATTCATTTTTACATATCCGATTAGTATCTGCATCCGATTCGCTAATATCAGATCTATATCCAATATCCGATTTTGCAGATATGGATATCATTTTTTCACATCCCGCCAATATCCATATCTGTATCTGTATCAGAAGGTTGGGTGCGGATATGGATATGATAAAAACAATATCCGATCCGTATCCGATCCGATGGCACCCCTAGTTGTTGATCATCATCACGCGCATGTCAATAGATACATACTTCTGCTGCTAATAACTCCTTTTTCCTGTGCTTCTTATGCACTTCGAACTCTAAATCTCCTTGAGCTATTTGGGTTTAAAAACTCCAATTCCTATCTTCTTTCCCCCAGATTGAGCAGTCTACCTCTTCCCTCTCTACGCACCAAATCAATGCATACTGCAGGAGGATGTGATAGTTTCTGATGCAATTAGTTATTTGCTTTAAAATTTGTAGACTTCATCATATATTTTTTTTATCAAAGAGATGATTATAGAGATTATATTAGGAAGAAAGATGGCTTAAAGTTAAGCAGTTCGCATAGAAAAGTTGATCAAGCAGTTCGCATAGAAAAGTTGATCAACTTGTGTACAGACTAGAGAGAGAGAGAGAGAGAGAGAGAGAGAGAGAGAGAGTTGATCAACTGTGTTCAACGTTGGAAAGGACAGTGCCGCTCAGCTATCGAATCCAATTTGATGCCAATAAAACTTTTCGTACACAAAATGTGGCTGCGGCTACCAACAAATAGACAAAGCCTCTGCCTCGATGTCTCCCAAGGATCTTGCTACCAACTCAGAGATTTTCGCATGAGAAAAGATCCCTTCGCTGCCCAATTCGAATTTGAACATCGTTGTTGGATCTCGCAGTTTTTTGTAAATAACAAAAGCAAATAACTTACACAACAAATTAGCAGAGAAACCACACCATATTTCATAAATTTTCTGATTAATTTGTATCAAAGCGTTTGCCAAAAGCGAGCTAACCCGCCTTTTACACTCTTCATTTCTGAGAGAGAATTCCCTAAAGGAATATTTTGTATTTAAAATCAGATTCACCAAATAATAATGAAAGTCATTTTGCATGAGACTCTTTAGTTGTGCAGATTACCACAGCCGACTCTACTAAAAATGAGTTTTTTGGCTGTGAAAATATGCAAAAACTCTCAGCTAGTTTCACGACACAGACACAAGACAAGCATTAATAACAGTACTCACAAAAGAAACAACAAAATAAAGACAAATGATGGAACACTAGGATCCAAACATAATTTTAATATTATATATACAAATTCCATAACTCAAAACTCATGGACTCACCAATTTCCAACATTCTTTTTTACAGCTCTTATCATGCCTCAAATCACTCAAACTCCACTAACTCTGACACAAATAAATAAAAAATAAAAAGACTATCTAACAGCCTTCGGCCCAAGGATGGACAATTTTACATATTTGACACAGTCCAATCCTTAACCACAACCAACCAACAATTAAAACAAATTTCAAGGACTGCGACATAAAATTACTTCCAACTGTTTCCCCCCACTCTCTGCTCTCCTTGTTCTCTCATATCTACAGACTTAATTAAATTCACAACAGAAACAGTAAAAAATAACAAAAGAAAAAGAAAACATTAGACTCTCAAAAGGATGTACAATAAATAGCCTTAGTAGCGAGGCAGAGTCTAGTGACTCATCTCATTGTGCTAATTTTGCTCTTCAGCCCCTAAAACATTAGTTAATTTCTCTTCGTCTCAAAAGTGCTCGCTGTAAAGAGAGCTCCTGATTTTGTGTTAATTTGCGTAAAATCTAAGCGACGGCTGGGATGCCACGGCTCCTGTTGCGGCCGCGGTCGAGGCAATCAAAACCCTCGATCCGAACCGCAGCGGGCGTGAACCCGAACTTCGTTCGGGCGCAACCCGCCCTAGACGAAGCAGACGCGGGTATGGGTGCGGCAAGTGATACCGGGTTCGGGTACGGCACCAGGTCGTTAACGGGTGCAGCCTCCCCAAAACGGGCATCGTTGATTAGCGGGTTAGCAGATCGGGTCGGTGGAGATCCACAGAAGAACGGGGGAGTCGAGTCCATCGGATGTTCCCCTCCCTGTAATTAATTACTATTTGCTTCAAACCCCTTAAAAAGTAAGCAAGTATAAATTAAAATTTATAAGATGTGGCAAAATTTTACCTTGGTTAGAAAAATATCAAGGAGCTCGACTCCAGCTTGGAAATCAGACGGTTCCATTTGCTGCCTCTGCCTGAACAGACGACCGGATCCCAATTAGAGCGGGTTAACGGATTTGGGTTTCAAAACAAGATAATCCAAAGAACCGGGAAGAAAAATTACCAGGACTGCCACCGGAGAGGGCGAATCGGGTCGGGAGCGCCGGACAGCTGCCCGATCCGCCGGGGCTTCGGGCAGACTAGTGGGCCCCTCATCTCGTTGCAGGCAGCGAAGGCGTTCTGCTGAATCGCACAGCCGTTCATTTTTTTTTATATATTTTTTGATTGTTAGATACACGAGATCTGCAGCTAATTGAACGCCTGCGTCAAAGAAAAGAGAATATTTTTTAAGAATTCTTCTCTAATAAAATACCATGGATCCGAAAATTGAAGAGAAGATTTTTTTTTTTTTTTTTTTTTTATAGATCTCAAGAACCTATAAACTAAAACTGAAACAGAACAATAAAACAAAAGTTTGGGAGTTAGAATTGATATTTAATAATTACAGATTAAGACAAGAAACAAGAGCGGCTTAAAACTTTCTAGATCTTGTTTGTAACTAATTAATTGATACCGAAATACTAAAAAGATGGAAACTTGAAGAGATTTTGGACCCAAATAGCGTTGCAACTGAAAAGAAAAATGAAAATAAAGAGGGAAAAGTTCCAAAAAGATCGCCCCTAATCGAACCCACAACAAATAAAACAAGAGAAAAGGAAAAGGAAAAAAAAAAACCTACTTGGGTATTCAAAAGATTGGATATTTAACGGATTAAAACAGAAGCCAGCTCAAAATTCTAAGGATCTAAGACGAATCGAAAAGGAGAAAGAGATAAGAAATTACCTGAGCTGCCTCTCTCTTTGAGAGAGATTGAAACAAAGGAGCACCACAATTAGAGGAGAGAAGAGACAGCGTGAGGGCAGTGGAGGGTGAGGGGTTGCTTTATAGAACAGAGCACATGAGAAAGATATTGCCCAATAAAATTAAAAAAAAAGAACTTTTTTTATTAAAACAAAAGGAATCCTAAATATTTATTTTACTTAATAATAAAAGAGATGTCTTAGCATTTACCCGTTGGTTAGGTTCCCTTCACGCGGGAGGTGCATGAAAAAGATAAAGACTGAATCTGTCCGATAAAAGAAAAAGAGAAAGAATAAATAAATAAATAAATAATTTTTGAGAAAAAGAGATTATAACGGTGAGGTCCACAAGATGAGCACGTGGCTTTCGGATTCGCTCTATGGCTGTCGTCTCTTATCGTCCGTTCCTTTATTCCGCGGACGACCTCTTCAAAAGAAATTAATAAATAAATAAAGAAGAAGAAAAACGAGAGAAAAGAGCATGTGAGTTTCTGACTAGATTTCATCAGTTGACAAATGTCACCTGGCTGGACTCACCCGAGATTGCGCTAAAACAGCCAACGATGATAGTTCCGTTTTGCTCACCGCGTGGCACGTTCACCGTAGCCTGAGAGTCATTCAGCGGAGTGAGGTGACGGATCTCATTCTGAGCACTACAAGAATCAACGGTCCAGATGAATACGATGACCATGATGATGAAAAACACGATGAATAAAATTATTTTCAAAAGATGAACTACTTGCAGGAATGATATACTTTTTGCAAATTTACTCCTGCTGATAGACTATACTCTCTAATTGTACCTCTGTTCTTGCAATTAACTCTTTACCACACCCCCTCTAACTCCGGGGGTTCGGTTCATGTGTGTGAGCCACACACACATATTATAAGATGACCAATCCTGCATTGACACGTGGATAAGATGTCTGGTTTCAAAGGGACAAAACATTAAATTCTTTAGACCTCTTACAATATTATAAGAGGGCCAATCTCACGTGTCAATGCAGGATTGGTCCTCTTATAATATGTGTGTGTGGCTCACACACATGAACTGAACCCCTAACTCCGGGAGGTGTCGAAGGAATTTCAATTCTCACTCTTTCTCTTACTTTGGGTTCTTAATGTAGTGGTACTTTTTTCAAGATAGCAATATGTGTCTCTCATCTTTCAACTCTTCGAGAGACATCAAAGCACCCCCAAAGTCCTCACCACATCCGACCTCCTCAAGGTGTTCTCCATTCCGAGATTCTCTCCATTCCGTAGGCTTCAACTCTGAATCTGGAGCTCCAACAATAGATCATCATTGATCTCCACCGATTGTTATGCATCTCCTGAAAACACCTAGAGGAGGGGGGGGTGAATAGGTGTTATGCTAATCAAATGCACTTTTAAAAACTAGTTAAGATGTATGATGCAAGCGGTCACTCAAAACAAGAAATTGAAGCCGAATTCTCGGTGAAGGGCTCTAGAACTTCTCCTCTTTGATTCATCAAGATTATGAGTTGAGGTGCTTAATTGCTTTCTTATTGATATGAGTATAGACTGAAAATGCAAGAAGATGAAATGAATGCAATATGGAAACAAGACAAATAGTATCACAAGTATAGAAATGTAAAGCAATAAAGAGTAAGAAGAAATCAATCGCAAACACAAGATAATTTTTTTCAAGGTTCGAGCCACTGCTCTACGTCCCCACCTTCACCACTATGAAGGATTTTCACTAAATCCACAAAGGAAATTTCCACATAGGAACCTTACACCTAAGAGATTACAATTGGTCTACTTAAGACTGGAGTACCCAACTCTAACAATAATATTCTCCACACAAGAGGAACCACAACTCAATGAAATATAAGTCACCTGGTGATCTAGGAAGATCACAAACACTCTCTTACAACTTCTTATGGAGTGGAGTATGATTTTAGGCTTAAGAAGTAAAGTGAGAGAAAAATTTCAGTAGTAAAGATTTAGAAGACTTGAAAACCAACCGAAAAATTTTGCAATAGAAATAACTTTGAAAATGGAAAGCAATGAAACACTTCTTCTCTTGAAAATACTTGAAACTTGGATATTTTTCTTGTCGAAAACCAAAGACCCATGACCTCTATTTGTAAACAAAGGATACATACAATTCATGAGTGATACTAGGTCATTAGGGGTGAGTTTAACCACTTGGAAACAAGAAATAGCCGTTGAAAACCATAAAAAACAAAACAGATTCAAAATAGAGCCGTTGGTGCCAGTCTGGACGTTTGCAGGTCGACCGGCACGCCACTTGGCAAATAGCCGTTGGCTACGGTCGACCGCCCGTCGACCGTAGGGCAATTTAAAAAGAGAATTTTGAACTGCCGGTCGACCGGGTCGGTCGATCGGCACAAACCGAGAGCAAGTGTCATGCAATCGGTCGACCGGTCGGTCGACCGTAAGGGTTGATGGTCGACCGACAAACGTGCACAGCGTGCACGCCTACGGCCAAAAGGCCTGGTCGACCGTGTTGGCCTGAAACAGCTACGGTTGACCGCCCGGTCGACCGTTATAGCCTGAAATAGAATTTAAACATATTTTTGAACTTGGAAAATATTTTTAAAATATTTTGCATTGGATTGAGGGTTATGTAGCATAGTATAGGAGATAAAATACATGTTCTAAACTTGATATAAAAATTTGAAAAATTATGAAACATGTATATTAACCAATCATGCAACAAAATCAATATTACCTAAAACATGTATTTTTGAAAAAGTGTATTTTCGTGTGTGTAACTTTTTGAGCACATCATATCCTTACTCTTTAGCATACTATAATCTTATAAGGGTTTAGGTGACTACAAGATCTTTAATCGGGTTTTTTTCATTTGCCTCATTGAGTTACTTGAATTCTTGATCCTATATTTGAGTCATCTTGAGTCAACACCACCTTCCTTTAGGGGAAGAAACTTCTTGAATTCTTAGAATCCTTAAATAATCTTAAACACTTAAACTTAATTAGTACAAATAACTCTATATGTTTTGTGATCATCAAAACTCTAAAACCGGGTGATTATAACCTTAGGCCAACAATCTTCTCCTTTTTGATGATGACAAAACATATGAGTTATTTTAAAAAAAATGTGAAAGGAGCTTGAAAAAGCTCCCCCTCAAATCATGCTATCTATCAAGTATAAGAGAATACAAATTATAACAAAAATGAATTGAAAAGCATGCATGAAAAAGAAATAATAACTTAAAATTATTTTAAAAATATTTCTCCCCCTTTTTGTCATGCATCAAAAAGGGTCAAGTCAACAAAACATTTATGATGAGTATTTGCAAAATTCTCATGAATCCATAATACAAACATTTAATTCACCACAAATAAATGAAAATCTATTATAATCCAGTGGTTTAGTAAAAATATCCGCAAGTTGAAAATCGGTGGAAACATAATCAATTTCAATATCACCTTTCTCATAATGATCTCTAAGAAAATGATATCGAATGTCAATGTGCTTTGTATTACTATGTTGATTTATATTTTTAGTCATATGAATAGTACTAGTATTAGCATAAAATATTTTAATATGGACATAATGCAAATCATAATTAAGAAGAATATGTTTAATTCAAAGAACTTGAGCACAACAAACCCCGACCGCAATATACTCCGCCTCCGCGGTTGAGAGGGCTACAGAATTTTGCTTTTTGGAAGACCATAAAATAAGACAATTTCCTAGAAACTGACAGGTTCCACTAGTACTCTTCTTATCCACTCTACAACCCGCATAGTCAGCATCCGAAAAACTCGTCATGGAAAATTGTCTGATTTTCGGATACCACAAACCCATTCCAATGGTGGCCTTAAGATATCTAATAATGCATTTTACCGCAATCAAATGGGACTCTTTAGGGCACGATTGAAATCTAGCACATAGACAAACACTAAACATAATATCTGGCCTACTAGCCTTTAAATATAATAAACTACCAATCATGCTATGATAGAGTTTAATATCTACATTTATATCTTGTTCATCCTTATCAAGTTTTGTTGTGGTAGCCATGAGAGTTTTGCTTGTCTTAGCCCCTTCAAGCCCAAATTTCTTGATGAGTTTCTTCGTGCACTTGGCTTGATTTATAAAAATCCCATCACTCGTTTGCTTGATTTGGAGTCCAAGGAAGTAGTTATATTCGCCCATTATAAATATCTCAAATTCCTCCTTCATACATGATTCAAAATCTTTGTAAAGTTTTTCATTAGTAGATCCAAATATAATATCAACATATATTTGAACAATAAGAATATAATTTTCAACATGTTTAGTAAACAAAGTGGTATCCATTGTTCCTTTAGCAAAACCATTAGAAATAAGAAATGATGAAAGTCTTTCATACCAAACTCTAGGAGCTTGTTTTAAACCATATAAAGCTTTGTCTATTTGAAAATAAAATCCGGGTGTGTAGGATCAACAAACCCGGGGGGCTATTCAACATACATCTCCTCTTCAATAAACCCATTTAAAAATGCACTTTTGACATCCATTTGAAAAAGTTTGAAATCTTTATAGGAAGCAAAAGCAAGTGTTATCCGTATGGCTTCAAGCCGTGCTACGGGTGCAAAGGTTTCCTCACAATAGATACCTTCGATTTGGATGTAACCTTGGGCCACTAACCTAGCTTTATTCCTAACAACATTGCCCGACTTATCTAACTTGTTCCTAAAAATCCATTTAGTACCAATTGTTAGTCTATCATGGGGTCTAGGGAAAAGATGTCAAACTTAGTTGTGCTCAAATTGATTGAGCTCTTCTTGCATGGCTAGCAACCAATATGAGTCGCCCTCGGCTTTGAGGATGTTCTTTGGTTCAAAATGCAAATTAAAAGCATAATGGCCATAAAGATCATGGAGCGTGGAACGAGCAGTTACCCCTTTTGATACATCACCTATAATGAGATCCTTGGGATGATGTGGAGTAAATCTCCAATCCTTTGGAAGTGGTTGTGGAGACTCCACTTCAACTTCTTGAACTTCACTTTGCACATCAATATTTGGCTTGTCTTCTTGTATAGGTGAGTCCTTTAAGGTTATTCTCTCCATGTCTTCACCTAAGGAATCTATTTTTATAATATTCTCAACAAAAACATTAGATTCCTCAAACTTTACATGTATAGATTCTTCAATAGTCATTGTAGATTTATTGAAGACTCTATAGGCTTTACTAGTGTTAGAGTAACCAACAAAAATAGCTTCATAAGATTTTGCATCAAACTTACCTAAATTATCTTTAGTATTTAAAGTAAAACATTTACAACCAAAAACTTTAAAATAAGAAACATTTGATTTTCTTGAATAGTAAATTTCGAAAGAAGTTTTAGAATTATTTTTGCAAAAGAAAACCCTATTTGATATGTAATAAGATGTGTTTATGGCCTCGGCCCATAGGTATTGAGGGAGACCATATTCATTTATCATAGTCCTAGCCATTTCTTATAGTATTCAATTTTTTTCCTCAGTTACTCTATTTTGTTGTGGAGTTCTAGGATAAGATAATTCATGTTTAATTCCATGTTCTTCGCAGTAAGTGACAAAGGATTGAATATTGAATTCACCACCTCTATCACTCCTTATTCATAAAAATGAAGAATCTTTTTCCTTTTCAACTCTTTTTCTAAACATTTGAAAATATGAAAAGGCTTGATTTTTATGTTCTAAAAAGAAAACCCAAGTAAAACGAGAAAAATCATCAACCAATACAAACGCAAAATGATTCCCACTTAGACTTTTGATAATAATAGGACCAAACAAATCCATATGAAATAATTCTAAGGGTCATGATGTCATGATATCCTTGATGGATTTGAAAGAGGACTTGGTTTGTTTTCCAAGTTGGCACGCATCGCAAATGCGATCCTTTTCAAATTTCAAATAAGGAATACATTTCACCGCTTCCTTATTATTTATTCTAGATAGATGGTCAAAAGAAATATGACCTAATCTCCTATGTCATAACCAAGAGTCATCATTGAAGGCATTCAAACATGTGGCATTGCATAGCATATTAGACATATCAATCATGTATACATTATTTTCACGAAATTCAAAAAGTATACATGCATTAGTTTGTCTATCAAATACATTACAAACTAAGTCATCAAAAATCACATTAAAACCTTTATCATAAAGTTGACTAACACTCAAGAGATTATGCTTGAGGCCATCAACTAAAGCAACATTCTCAATCATAGGAGATGAATCAGGTTTAGTGTTACCTATACCAACAATCTTTCCTTTGGAGTCATTTTCGAAGGTGACAGTGCCACCTACATGGTATCTTGATAGGGTTATAAAGTTGTTAATATCCCATGTCATGTGCCTTGAGCAACCACTATCAAGATACCACCGCTCCCTATATCTTTGAGCTTTGGAGTGTACCTACATCATGAAACATAATTGTTAACTTTGGTACCCAAATTTTCTTAGGTCCTTTAATGTTAGCATTATAAACCAAAACATGATTATTTGAGGCATTTATTCTGTCAAAACAAAATTTAGCCAAGTGACCCTTTCGGCCACAATAAGTGCATGCATAAATTTTACCATACATGAATGCATGATGAGTGTGTAGAGTGTGAACATTTTTGATTTGTGTTGTGTGTTTAGCATGATGTGAGTGCAAATGTTATGACTTGTGAGCATGGGTGTGTGTAGTATGAGTTTGTTTATTTGGAATATGTTTCTTAGGAAACATAGCCTTCAATCTAGATTTGTTAAATTGACATTTTTTAAAACTTCTCCTAAAGAGTTAATTTTATTCTTTAGGATAGAAATCTTATCTTTATCTATTTGTGAAAATTTGGCTTTACAAGAAATCTTATAAGCATCACAATTTTTTTGAGTAGAAGTGAGCTGAAAACAAATCATCCTTTTCTTTTATGAGTATGAAAATTTTGTGATTAAGAGCTTCATTTTCTTTTTTCATTTTTAAATATTTCTTTTTAAGAAAATTATAGTTATGAGATAATTCTTCAAAAGCTTCTCCTAATTCACCCATAGTTAATTCACAATCGTCAATAGATGATTCGGGGGTTACCTTATTTGTGCTATCATTTGCCATGAAACACATGTGGCCATGTCAACTTCTTCGTCAGATTCACTCTCCGAATCCCATGTAGCCTTTAAAGCCTTCTTCTTTTATGGCTTCTTATAGGTGAAGGGTTTTCTCTTATTTTCCGGACACTCCACAACAATGTGCCCCGGCTTCCGGCAATTGAGACAAATAATCTTCCTTTCTTCCTTTCCTTACCATTTTCTTCTATTTTGAAATTTTGCTTTGTTGTACATTCTCTGAACATTCTTCACAAGAAGAGAGAGATCTTCATCATCCTCTTCTTCATCATCTTCGTCGGAGTAGATGGAAGAGCTTTTGAAAGCGATTACTTTCTTCTTTAGAGGAGCCATCTCTTCTCTAGCCTTTCTTTCCATCTCATGGGTCTTTAAGGCTGCCTATAAGACCAATGAACTCCATTTCCTCCGTGTCATTAAGCTCCTTCAAGGTTGTACCTTTGACTTTCCAAGATGGAGGGAGTGTACAAATGATCTTCCTCACCTTTTGATCGTTGTCAATGCCATCACCTAAGGAAGCAAGACCATTAGTTATTTTTATAAATTTAGTAACCATATCATCAATGGACTCATTTTCTTGCATGGTAAAGTTTTCATATTGGGAACGTAAGAGGTCAATTTTAGCCCTCTTTACTTGTGATGTTCCCTCATGAGTGACTAAAAGGTAAGTCCAAATCTCATATGCGGATTTGTAGTGTATGACTCTAGCAATGTCATCATCATTAAGAGCTTGAAGTAAGGCATAGTGTGCCCCAACATTAGCGTCAAACTCTTTCGTAGCAATATTGGACCAAGTGTCCTTATCGCCAAGGGGTGCGCTAAAGGGTTTAGACACTGCCTTTGTAATTTGGCTTCCTAAGGATTGCAAAAATACTGTCATCTTAACCTTCCATATAGGAAAGTTAAGGCCATCAAATTTGGATGGGGTCTTAATACCTTCGGCCATCTTTACTAAAGTGTATGAGGATGAAATATGAAATAGATGATTAGCAATTAAGGATATCTTTAAGGTTGTTAAACCAAGAAACTAGAGACCAAAGCTCTGATACCAATTGAAAAACACCTAGGGGATGAATAGGTGTTATGCTAATCAAATGTATTTTTAAAAACTAGTTAAGATGTATGATGCAAGCGGCCACTCAAAATAAGAAATTGAAGTCGAATTCCTGGTGAAGGGCTCTAGAACTTCTCCTCTTTGATTCCTCTAGATGATGAGTTGAGGTGCTTAATTGCTTCCTAGTTGATATGAGTATGACTGAAAATGCAAGAAGATGAAATGAATGCAATATGGAAACAAGACAAATAGTATCACAAGTATAGGAATGTAAAGCAATAAAGAGCGAGAAGAGATCAATCGCAAACATAAGAGAATTTGTTTCGAGATTCGAGCCACTGCTCTACGTCCTCGCCTTCACCACTATGAAGGATTTTCACTAAATCCACAAAGGGAACTTTCACACAGGAACCTTACACCTAAGGGATTACAATTGGTCTACTCAAGACCGGAGTACCGAACTCTAACAATACTATCCTCCAAACAAGAGGAACCACAACTCAATGGAATACAAGTCACTTGGTGATCTAGGAAGACCACAAACACTCTCTTACAACTTCTTATAGAGTGAAGTATAATTTTAGGCTCAAGAAGTAAAGTGAGAGAAAAATTTAGTAGTAAAGATTTAGACGACTTGAAAACTAACTGAAAATTTTTGCAATAGAAAGAACTTTGAAAATTGATAGCAATGAAACATTTCTTCTCTTGAAAACACTTGAAACTTGGATATTTTTCTTGTCGAAAACTAAAGACCCATGTGTTGGCCCAAAGGTCTATCACTCTAGTTTTGATAATGATCAACTCATGTAGTTATAGTACTAATGATCTTGTGTTTAATTAGTCTCAGATTCATGATCAAGATCTTAGTAGGTGTGTAGTTTCAACAAAAGATTTGAAGTTAAGTTTTGGAGCTAGCACGGTTTGACTCAAGAGCTTGTGCATCAAGACCACTCTAAGTACTCAAGAGGAGTCTAGCTCGTTGGATCAAGTTTGGACCAAGTCAAGAAGAGGAGAAGACTTTAAGTGAAGACTTCAAGAAGAAGGCTTGTGACTAGGTTTGTTTTTATAAGATTTTGTTTTAGTTAAAATGTAAATGTTAGAATAGTTGGTGGATTGCTCAAGTTACCATATACACACACACTCTTGATTTATATGTGTTTTCATAAAAGAATTTTTATTTTGAAAATACAAAAGAGTTTTCATTTTGAAAAATACCGGTTTGATTTTTGGTATTCAAAGTTTACATGTTTTTAACCAAAATCATGTTTAGTGCTTATTGTCAAAAACATAGATATTTCACCATAAATGTGTAGCGGATCATATCCATACACTCTATGCGTTAAAAGAGTTTAAAATATCTTATTTTTGTATTTGGAGAAGTTTTGGAAAAACCAAATTTTGAAAAAATACAGTTTTTGTTTTTAGCCAAAATTTATAAGTTGTTGAAGCCTACAAAGTTGAACAATTTTGATGATGGACAAGTGATGATGGACAAGCATTTATGATTACTCAACCTCACTTGAAGCCAGTTGAAGCTTATGGGAATTATTGGATATTTTGTGTAATTTTAGAATATTGTGAAAAGCCTTGAAAACTTACACAAAATACCCTTTCAAATCGACTTGACCTTCTAATATAGTCGACTACCCCATATATAGTCGACTTGCCAAAAATCCTAGTCGACTAGACACTTCCAAAACAAATGACCCAAGTTTCTGTTTGTTCTCTGGCATCAAAGTTAGTCGACTTGACTTCCATATATAGTCGACTAACAGATACCTAGTCGACTATACAATTTCCCAAGTCGACTAATAACCTATACAAAAATTCCTAACTCTCTGTTTCTGTCTGACAAGAAAGTTAGTCGACTTACCCTATATCTATAGTCGACTAACACATTATATAGTCGACTAACAGTGCCTATATAGTCGACTACATTCAGTTTTCCAGAAACCAAATATCTGTATCAGTCTTTTGATAGTCGACTTATCCGTTATTGTAGTCGACTAGTCTTTGAAAATTTTGTTCTTCTAGTCGACTAATATTCTGTTCAAGTCGACTAATGGCAGTTGGTAACTGCTGTGCAGTTGGTGATTTCTGGTGCGTTTTTAACGTTTCAAAATTTGAATTTGGCCTGATAACTACCCTAACTTACTATGGATTTCACCTATAAATAGGGTTATTGTCCTAGGGTCAAAATACCAATTCAAATCCAAAGTTTTCAGCCTTAAACTCTGTCCAAAAATTCTGTTTTCTGAAAACTTGTTCTCTTTCAGTTTTCTTCACCAAATTCCAAAGTCCATTGTGAAGATTTCTGAAATTCCTCCTATAAGAAACCTTGTCCACAAGCACATTCAATTTCAAGGCTTATAGGATCATTGTAATCATTCAAAGAAGATCATTGTACAAGGGCGTCTTCTTGGGAGTAGAAGAAAGTTGTACAAGGCGTTTGTTCTCTTGGTGTAAAGAGGAGTTGTGCACATTTGGCAAAGGGCGTTTGTCAAGTGGTGTACAAGGCATTGGTTGTGGGTGTACACAAATCAGGAAAGGAAAATCTCAAGCGGTTTGCTTGGGGACTGGATGTAGGTCACAAGGACCGAACCAGGATAACTCTCTTGTCTTTGCGTTTGAATTTTCTGAGTTTATCTTGTGCATTGTTTATTTCCTGCAAGTAGTTTGATTTAAATTTTTATAAACACTATTCACCCCCCCTCTAGTGTTGTGTTACTTTGATTATAGATCCTACATTTGGTATCAGAGCAGGTTCAAGGCAACAACCATACGAGGATGGCAACGGAGTTCCCTTCGTCACAATTCAAAGAAGGTCATTCTACACAACGTCCACCGCTATTTGACGGAACCAACTACAACTATTGGAAGTGTAGAATGAAGATCTGCTTGCAATCGCTCAACTACGATCTTTGGAACATTGTAGAAGCATCATACACCAAGCCAACAACCAACTACAACGCTTGGAGTGAAAATCAAAAGAAGAATGCAAATCTTGATGCCAAGGCGATGAACGCTCTATTTTGTGCTTTAACCAAAGAAGAGTTCAACCGTGTGTCTACATCCACTTCTGCACATCAAATATGGCATACTCTTCAGGTAACTCACGAAGGCACAAATAAAGTTAAGGAATCTAAAATATCTGTTCTTGTCCACAGATTTGAGTTATTCAAAATGAAGGAGAATGAAACCATATCCGAAATGGTTACAAGATTCACCGACATTACCAATTCATTAGCATCCCTTGGAAAGGACTACACCCAAGTTGAAAGAGTTCGTAAGATCCTTCGTGCACTCACACCAGAATGGGAGAAGAAGACAACCGCAATTGAAGAGGCGAATGATCTCTTAACTATGACATTAGAAAACCTAATCGGTAATCTAATGGCATACGAAGTGCAGTTAGAAGAAAGAAAGAAGGACGAACAACAACATCAATCCAAGAAGAAAGTACTTGCCTTTCATACAACTTTAGATATGGACAATTCGGATGACGATGAAGAAGAAATGGCGATGCTTTCAAGAAAGTTCAAAAGGTTCTTAAAACAAGGTAAGTTTAAAAGAATAAAGATACTAACGATATTCCTACTTGTTTTAAGTGTAACAAACCAGGCCACATAAAGAAGGATTGCCCATTGATGAAATCAAAAGGACACTTCAAGAACTTCAATAAGTTCAACAAGAAGAAGAAAGCCTTCCAAGCAACATGGGATGATAGCGACTCATCTTCCTCTGATGAAGAAGAAGCAACGGAAACCGCCAATATCTGCTTCATGGCCCAAGAAGATGAGGTACAAGATTATGATGATTTATTAGAAGCCTTTAATGAATTGTTTAATAATTTCAAAAATGAGAAGATTAAAAATAAAGTTTTAATAAAGGAAAATGAAAGACTCATTAATGAAAATGCTAGTTTTGTTTCTCAAACATCTTCTTTGAGTTCTCAAAAAGAAGATTTTGAAAAAGTTATTGCATCTTTAAAAAGGATGATGAAATTTTCTTAAAGAGAATTCTTTACTTAAAAAGGAAACTATTTCTTTAAATTCTAGAATTACTATTTTAGATAAAGACATGACTAGTTTCAAAATTAAGTATGAAGATCTTTTGAAAAATGTAACTAAATTTAATAAAGGAAAAGAGAATTTAAATGTTTTATTATCTTCTCAAAAGATGTCTAACAATCATTTTGGTCTTGGTTTTTCAAAAGATAAGATTTATAAACCTACTCATGTTGGTATTGGATTTTCAAAAACTAATTTTGTAAAATCTACACATCTTCATAATAATAATCCATATAATTCTTTTGTGAAAAGAAATACTATTTCAAAAAGAATTAGATGCAAATATATATGGGTTCCTAAGAATCTAAATAATGTTGATAAAAATGTTTATATTGCATCTTATATACATGATGTGTGTAATTCTAAGAATTATGTTTATACTAACAAGTGGAAACCAAATTCCAATTGGATTTGGGTTCCTAAAGACTAATCTTTTCGGACCCTATCATGATGGGTACCATACAAATTATTTTATTTTATAGGTACCTTTTAAAGAAAAGTGTATACTTGATAGTGGGTGTTCCAAACACATGACCGGACACATGCAACTACTCTCTTCCGTACAAATCAAAAAGGGAGGTACAGTGATATTTGGAGACAATAACAAAGGAAAGGTTATTGGTACCGGCATAGTTGGTAACATTTCAAACCCCTTATTGAAAATGTTCTTTTGGTAAGAGGTTTAAAACACAATCTATTAAGTATTAGTCAATTATGTGATAAGGGTTATAAAATTGTTTTTGAAAAAGATGCATGTCTTATTTATGATACTAACATGAAAGATATTTTATTCAAAGGTTTTCGTAACAATAACATTTATGAATTATCTATATCTTGCATATCATCTAATGACGACTTATGTTTACTTGCTTCTAATAATGATTATTTTTTATGGCATAAAAGATTTGGTCATTTGAATATGAAAACTATTTCTAAGATTTCTAATTTGATTTAGTTAAAGGTCTTCCAAAAATTGCCTTTAAAAAGGATTATTTTTGTGATTCTTGTCAATTAGGAAAACAAGTTAAATCATCTTTTAAATCTAAAGATTTAGTTTCTACTAATAGACCTTTGGAATTGTTGCATTTGGATTTATTTGGTCCTACTCGTGTTTCTTCTTTAAACAAGAGCAGATATGTTTTTGTTATTGTTGATGATTATTCACGTTTTTCATGGGTCATTTTTCTAAAAAATAAAAATGATACTTTTGATGAATTTGCAAGTTTTTGTAAAAGAATTCAAAATCAAAAGTCTCTAAACATAGTCACTATTCGAAGTGATCATGGAGGAGAATTTGACAATGAATCTTTTTCAAATTTCTGTGATAAGTATGGTATTACACATAATTTTGCATTTCCTAGAGCATCTCCTCAAAATGGTGTTGTAGAGAGAAAGAATAGGACTTTGTAAGAATGTGCTAGAACTATGCTTATGGACAGTAATTTACCAAAATATTTTTGGGCTGAGGCTATTGCTACTGCATGTTTGTTTTAAATCGTGTGCTTATTCGACCTTTTTTAAACAAAACATCTTATGAATTGTTTTATAACAGGATTCCAAAAGTTTCTTACTTTAAGATTTTTGGATGTAAATGCTTTATCTTAAATACAAAAGATACTTTAGATAAATTTGATGCTAGATCCAATGAAGGTATTTTTGTTGGATACTCTACTCATAGTAAAGCATATAGAATATTAATAAGAAAAACATTTACTATTGAAGAATCATTACATGTTAAATTTGATGAATCCTTGACTAAGCCTATTTCTAATACTTCTCCACATGATGATGATCATATCATAGATACTCCTATTGATAATATTGTTATATCTTCTGTTGATACTAACATGTCTAAGGATGATGAGACTCCTACCGAGTTACCGAAAGCATATGTTGAAGTAAGGAATCATCCACGAGATTTGGTTATTGGAGACATAAATCAAGGCGTTCAGACGAGATCTAAGTTGAACTACATGACACAAATTGCCTTCATATCACTCATTGAACCAAAGAATATCAAAGAAGCATGTGCGGATGATTTTTGGACCATTGCCATGCAAGAAGAGTTGAACCAATTTGTCAGAAATGATGTTTGGGATCTTGTACAACGTCCTACTGATCATCCAGTCATCGGTAGCAGATGGGTCTTTAAGAACAAACTCGATGAATCAGGTGAAGTCATTAAGAACAAAGTAAGGTTAGTAGCACAAGGATACAATCAAGAAGAAGGTATTGATTTTGATGAAACTTATGCACCAGTAGCTAGGCTTGAATCTATTCGTATTTTACTTGCTTTTTCTTGTTTTATGAATTTCAAACTATATAAAATGGATGTTAAAGTGCCTTTTTAAACGGATTTATTAAAGAAACTGTTTATGTTGAACAACCTCCAGGTTTTGAACATGAAAAATTTTCAAACCATATTTTTAAACTTAAGAAAGCTTTATATGGTTTAAAACAAGCACCCCGTGCTTGGTATGATAGATTAAAAAGTTTTCTTTTAAATTCTGATTTTAAGATGGGAAGAGCAGATACAACTCTCTTTATTAAACATGTTGATAAAGATATCTTAATCATTCAGATTTATGTTGATGACATTTTATTTGGATCTACTAACGATAATCTTTGTCAAGAATTTTCTAAGACCATGCAGAGTGAATTTGAGATGAGCCACATGGGCGAACTTACTTACTTTCTCGGTCTGCAAATAAAGCAAATGAAGGATGGAATCTTCATTTCCCAGTGCAAGTATGCAAAGGAACTGCTAAAAAGATTTGGCATGGAAAATTCTGGTCATAAGAATACTCCCATGAGTACAACTACATTTTTAGACAAAGATGAAAATGGTAAGAATGTTGATCAGAAACTCTATAGAGGTATGATTGGTTCTTTACTATACATTACTTCAAGTAGACCTGATATAATGTTCAGTGTATGCTTATGTGCTAGATATCAGTCAAATCCTAAGGAATCACATCTTAAAGCAGTGAAATGGATTTTTAGATATTTAAATAACACACTCAATTATGGTTTATTTTATCCCAAATCAAGCACATTTGATTTACTATCATATAGTGATGCTGATTTTGCTGGATGTAAATCTGATCGGAAGAGTACTAGTGGTACTTGTCACTTTTTGGGACATTCACTAGTATCATGGTTCAGTAAAAAGCAAAATTCTGTATCATTATCAACAACCAAGGTAGAATATATTGCTGCTAGTGTTGCATGTGCACAAATTATATGGATGAAACAAACCTTACTTGATTATGGCATGACTATCACAAACTCACATATTATGTGTGATAATACCAGTGCTATTAATTTATCTAAAAATCCTGTTCATCATTCACGTACCAAACATATTGATATTAGACATCATTTTTTACGTGATCATGCTTTAAAAGGTGATATTTCTTTAACTTTTATATCAACTGATAATCAAATTGCAGATATATTCACAAAGCCTCTTAAAGAAGATACTTTTATAAAATTTCGAAGAGATTTGGGTATTTGCAATTTTTCTGATTTTTAAAATTTTTTTCAGAATTTTTCAAAGGCATTTTTTACATAATTAGTCGACTTACTAATCCATATTAGTCGACTTATATAGACCCTAGTCGACTTGACAGTAACCCAGTCGACTAATTTGCATTAACAGAGACATAGCTTTTTGATTTTTCAAAACTTAGTCGACTAACTTGATTTACTAGTCGACTAGTCAATGTATTAGTCGACTAATAACAAACCTCAAGTTGACTAATTCTGTCATATTCTGTGTTCTGTTTTTCGGATTTAACTTTCGAACCCGACCCGTTTTTCTTTAGTTGAGGATCCAATAACACTCTCTTTTAATCCTCACCATCTATTTCACTCCAGGTTTAATCCTAACCATTCACTCTATCATTTCCCTCATCAAAACCCTAGATTTCTTCACTCTTTCTCTTTCCAGCCGAAGCCTCCAGTCGACTTCAGCAGCAAGGAGAAGAAACCTGCAGCAGTGAGCCCTCTTCAAATTCCTTCTATTTCCTTCCAGTTCTTGGTAACTTCTTTTAAATCTCAGCAATTCCCTATCTTATCTTGTATTATCTTGCTTCAATTTCAGTATCAACATGTCTAGGTCAAAGAAAACTAAGTTTACTCCATCAAGTTCATCTTCACAAGTTGATTTTAGGGCATTTCTAAAGAATCCTGCCCTAGAAGAGGATTATATTAGACTTTCCTCCTTAGAAATACTCCCCGGTAGATTTGTTAAATATGAGGATTTTCATCACTATGACATTGTCTCATATTTGCAAAACTGTGAATTGTTTCATATGTTTTCTACTGTCTCAAGACAAGGATACTATCCATTCTTAATTTACTTGTTTTATACTAATTTAACCTATGAAGATAATGAAGACGATGTCCATATTTACTCATTGGTTAAAGGTATTAACATTAAATTATCCCCAAAATCTATCGGCCGTATCTTGTCTATTCCTTATCACGGTCTCTTGCTTGATGATATTACCATGGATGATGAGGAAGTCTTAAGTAATATCTTTCTATCTGGACAAGGATTACCTATGACCAACAACAAGTTAAAACCAATTCCCCGTCTCATAGGTCGTATCCTTGCATACAATATTTGTCCCAAAACTGGAAGTTACAATTACTATTCACGAGAGTTAGCCACTTGCGTCTATGCAATTATGGCTGGCCTCGATGTTAATTGGGCAAAAATTGTATTTGATACCATGGTTAAGTCACATACTTCATTCCTTCCTTATGGAGCTTTCTTGACACACGTATTTCAGAAATTTCACGTTGATCTTGATTCCGAAACTAGTGTCGTCAAAGTCTTTGAACCATTTGATCGTGCCGCTCTCCACCGTATGAAAATTACTGATATTCATCCTCCTCCACAACAACCACCTTCTTCACCTCCACAAAGTTTCACACAACCTCCATCTTCCTCTACCCAACCTCCTTTCACTGAACCACCTCCAAACCAACCACCTTCTTCTTACACTGATGCATTCTACAATTCCCTGTCTGTTGAGATTGCCTCTCTTCATGCCCAACAATAAGTTCTTCAAGACACTCAGAATCAAGTGCTTCAAAATCAGTCTTTAATGATGACTCGGTTTGAGCATATGCAACTTCAGATGGATTCATTTGCATCAACTCAAACAGAGATTCTGAACCTCCTCAAGACACATTTCCGCCACCTCCTCCTCCCAGATCCGACCTTTGAAGATTATGGCGTTGGCATTTCTTCGTGTTTTTGTTTTTGCAATTTTTACCTTTTTTATGTATTTTTCTGTTTTCAGACTCTTTTTAATATGTATTTCCGTATGAAAACAGTGTCTATTTATGTATGTTTTCTGCTTTTTGTTAATGACAAAGGGGGAGAACTTTTTATGTTATGTGTTATGTTTGTGTTATATAAATCTGTTATATAAATCTGTTATGTCTGTTGTGACAAGCATATGTCAATGTGTGTTATACAACTATGTGCTGGATATTGACATATGACAATGTAGGGAAGGGGACACTTAACACTTTCTGCAGGGGCAAACAAATGACTTGATTATATATATATATATATCATTTTGTTATAACATATTTACTGCAGGGGGAGTTTTGCTGCAGGGGGAGTTATCACAGGTTGTCATCATCAAAAAGGGGGAGAATGTTGAAGCCTACAAAGTTGAACAATTTTGATGATGGACAAGTGATGATGGACAAGCATTTATGATTACTCAACCTCACTTGAAGCCAGTTGAAGCTTATGGGAATTATTGGATATTTTGTGTAATTTTAGAATATTGTGAAAAGCCTTGAAAACTTACACAAAATATCCTTTCAAGTCGACTTGACCTTCTAATATAGTCGACTACCCCATATATAGTCGACTTGCCAAAAATCCTAGTCGACTAGATACTTCCAAAACAAATGACCCAAGTTTCTGTTTGTTCTCTGGCATCAAAGTTAGTCGACTTGACTTCCATATATAGTCGACTAACAGATACCTAGTCGACTATACAATTTCCCAAGTCGACTAATAACCTATACAAAAATTTCCTAACTCTCTGTTTCTGTCTGACATGAAAGTTAGTCAACTTACCCTATATCTATAGTCGACTAACACATTATATAGTCGACTAACAGTGCCAATATAGTCGACTACATTCAGTTTTTCAGAAACTAAATATCTGTATCAGTCTTTTGATAGTCGACTTATCCGTTATTGTAGTCGACTAGTCTTTGAAAATTTTGTTCTTCTAGTCGACTAATATTCTGTTCAAGTCGACTAATGGCAGTTGGTAACTGCTGTGCAGTTGGTGATTTCTGGTGCGTTTTTCAACGTTTCAAAATTTGAATTTGGCCTGATAACTACCCTAACTTACTATGGATTTCACCTATAAATAGGGTTATTGTCCTAGGGTCAAAATACCAATTCAAATCCAAAGTTTTCAGCCTTAAACTCTGTCCAAAAATTCTGTTTTCTGAAAACTTGTTCTCTTTCAGTTTTCTTCACCAAATTCCAAAGTCCATTCTGAAGATTTCTGAAATTCCTCCTATAAGAAACCTTGTCCACAAGCACATTCAATTTCAAGGCTTATAGGATCATTGTAATCATTCAAAGAAGATCATTGTACAAGGGCGTCTTCTTGGGAGTAGAAGATAGTTGTACAAGGGATTTGTTCTCTTGGTGTAAAGAGGAGTTGTGCACATTTGGCAAAGGGCGTTTGTCAAGTGGTGTACAAGGCATTGGTTGTGGGTGTACACAAATCAGGAAAGGAAAATCTCAAGCGGTTTGCTTGGGGACTGGATGTAGGTCACAAGGACCGAACCAGGATAACTCTCTTGTCTTTGCGTTTGAATTTTCTGAGTTTATCTTGTGCATTGTTTATTTCCTGCAAGTAGTTTGATTTAAATTTTTTATAAACACTATTCACCCCCCCTCTAGTGTTGTGTTGCTTTGATTATAGATCCTACATAAGTTACAAAAATAGTTCAAATTGTTCGTAACATGTCTTAATTTTACTCAAACATGTTTGATTATCAAAGTATAATATTGAAACTATTTTTGTAGATTTTTCGTGATTTTATGGATTTTATTTAAGCTAAAAAGATAACTTTTAAATCTCTAAAACTGATCTGACCTGGCTTCTGTCGGTCGACCGGACTGGTCGACCGAGCTAGGAGTCGGTCGACCGACATGCACAGAACGTGCACTCCAGATCTGCTGGAGGGCCAGTCGACCGACCCGGTCGACCGCCAGAGAGCTTCTGCTCTATGGAAAGCCGCGGTCGACCGGGCCGGTCGACCGGCAGAGAGCTCTGCTCTCTGTTCCAGGCAGCGGTCGACCGGGCCGGTCGACCGAGGCTCCAACGGTCAGAAATCTGACCGTTGGCGGTCGACCGATAGCCGTCAGGGCTGAAAATTTACCCCAACGGCTAGTTTCTCTAGCATATAAATATGGGGGGTTTGTGGGCTGTTTTAGTTAAGATTTTTAAGTGGATTTTGAGCCAGTTTTTCCAACCCTTTTAAGAGGTTTTCTCCACTTATTTTAGAGCCAAATACTTCTATTCAAAAGGAGAGTTTATCAAGAGTTGTCAAAAGTGATTTTCTTGTATTTTCTATCACACATTCCATCTTAGTTTTCTCACAAAACACTTGAGCTATCCATTACTATATTTACCTATAGGGATCTTTGTTGTGAGAGGATTTTAGGTGATCAAAGTGTTGTGATCACCAAAGTTCTACCTTGTACTTTGAGGAGGCGGACTTGCGGGTTCGCGGTGTTTCGAGTTCGTGTGTGAACTCTTTGTTTAAGATGCGGCCTCGGCGAACTAGTGGGCTTGCAGTGTGTACGGGACTGGAGAGTCCAAGGAGTTCAAGTGTGAACTCGCCTTGTAGGTGTTGCGGCACCGAGTGATCCAGTGGGATCGGTTTATAGTGAAAATCCTTCATAGTGTTGAAGGCAGGAACGTAGAGCAAGTGTGCTCGAACCTCGAAACAAATCTCCCGTGTTTGCGATTGCTCTCTCTATCTCTTACTTGTTATATCTTGCATGCTTATATTACTTTCATCTTTACATGCTTGATATATATTTGTGCTCACATTGTTATATGCTTGGGTATTGTTTGCTAACACTCGTATTCAACCAAGAGAGCCAACGCGGCACCTCAACTCTTATTTAGAGGAATCTTGAGGAGTTAGTCCAGAGCCCTTCACGGGAATCCGGCTACACTCTTCTGTTATAAGTGGTGTTTAGTTTAAGAAGTTTAATTTGCATTAAATAAGTCTTTAATTCCGCATTTTTGACCTTTAGATTAGCTCATCACCTATTCACCCCCCTCTAAGTGATTTACAATTGGTATCAGAGCCAAGTGCTCTTGATTTGGGTCTTACAACCTAGAGTTAAAAATCCTCATTTTTAGCTAATCACAATATTTGTACACACACTATGGATTTCATGTCACCTCCCACTTTTAACATTCTTAACATCCAAACTTGGAAGGTTAAGATGTCTTTGTACCTCAAAGCCCTTGGGATTCATGTTTATTTTGCCACTATTAAAGATTCATATTTTTTAAATGGCAAAATATTGAGGCTAATGCAAAAGCCCTACATGCTTTAAAGTCAACCCTAAATGATGTTTATTTATCTAGGATTTCTAACATTGATTTAGCTTTTGTAGTATGGAACTCCTTGATCTCCCTCGGCGAAAAAGAACAATATTATGCAGGGAGCGATTCAGATGTTGGAAGTGAGACCTCCAACGTGTGCTACATGGTCCAAGGGGATAACCCCCTTGAGGTAAATATCGAATCCGAGGTAGAAGAGGATGTTGATATGTCTTATAATGAACTTGAATCATTTTGTCAATAACTCCTAGAAAAATATGAATTGTTTAAGAAAGATAATAAGAATTTGAAAAAGAAATTTGATTGCATGTTAAAAGAAAATGATTCTTTTAAAAATAAAGTTGCATGCATTGAAAAAGAAAATGAAAGTTTGAAAAATGAAAATGTTTCCTTGCTTTCTAAATTGAATGATCTTTGTGAAGGAAATAATACTTTAAAAAATAAAATTGTTTTGGTGGAAAAACAAAAGGAAGTTGCTTTGCAAGAAAATAACTCTTTAAAAAGAAAAATTGTTGAAAAAGAAAAAGTTAATGTTTCTAAAAAGAAAAGGATTGTTGATCATGCTCTTCATGCCACAACCATTGTTAAAAATGAGATTAAATTTTTGAAAAATAAAATTAATTGTTTGAGCTCAACTTTGAGCACATGTGCATTTAATCATAAAAGATTGGAATCTTTGTTTTCAAAGAAACAAGTTCCCCATGTTCATACACAACACCCTCATCATGCATATGCACACTTTGCACGCCACGATCACCCTCATACACATGTGCATAGTAGAGTGTACACTTGTAGACATTGCGACCGCAAAGGCCATTTAGCAAAGTTTTATTTTGATAAGATAAATACTTTAAATTTGCCTATAAGAATGTTTGGGTTCCTTACAAAGCTAACCCTCAAGGACTCAAAATAAAATGGGTACCAAAATCCTCACCTTGTGTTTTTGATGCAGGTGCGGGCTCTCACAAAACGTGAGAGGGATGGTGCCTTGGTAGTGGATGTATGGACTTAATGGACACACATTTGATGCATTGCTATTAAGGAGGTTTGGTGGGACAACCACCATGTTTTGGAGAATTAGAGCATAGTTCTTTGGTTTGGTAACTATATCTAAAACTCCTAAGTTTATTTACATGCTTTCATATATAATTTCTTTAGCATGTTCATGATTTTGTGCTTCATGTGGTAAATACTAGTTTAAATGTAGTTTTTATCAAAATTTGGATATATACATGTACAAGTAGTGAGCAACATTTGATTCATATATGTTTGCACTTCATTGCTCATTTGTACTCACTATATGCATATGTATAGCTTAGTTTTGATGATTTCCTCATTTACACTTGTTTTGCCTATTTTCATGTTTTATTCATGTATATGCATTTTTATTCAAATCTAATGAATATACATGCATGTCTCTCGAGTCTCTTGCCTTCATACAAATTATATCATAGACTCTTTTTATGTTTGGGATATGTATGCATATTGTTAGTTTTAGATAAAACATACATATACCTAGAAGTTTGTTTTTTAAAGATGAAAATGAATTTTCATGATTTTTTTTGATAGAATGATACTTGTTTTGAGCTTTATTGATTATCTTCATGGAAAATGCTAATTACATGATTTTGTGCACTCACACTTTATTTGTTTATTCATGACTTTGTTTCATGATTATTTTTAAGTCTTATAGATTTTGAGTGTCAAACTTTATGTATTTAGCATATTTCATGATATACATATGATTTGATTTCATGTTTGAAGGATATTTAACTAGTTTTTCAAAAATTATTTTAACTAGTTATTGTTCTTCATTTGGTAGTGATTTTCAATGCTAAAAATATTTTCAAACACCTATTTTCGAAAATCCCTACCTACCCCGTTATGGGAGGACGGATGGGCGAGTATGCCTTTTAAGCTTTATTGAAAAATCTTTTATTTTGAGCATATAAAGGGTGGTAATTATGAGTTATATACTTGATTTACATTGTTATTTTCAATTGGTATCTCAATTGATATTTATTTTGTATATACTCATATTTCGTTTTCTATATATGTATGCTTCATAATTTCCATAATATCAATTCCTATTGGTATTGTCTTTTTCATGCATATATATGTTTTGAAAATCAAGCACAATCAAATAAATATATTTATACTTGATTTATAAGATATTTACATGTTTAAAGCACAAAGTATGTTTATACTAAGCTTACTTCAAATCTTAATTTTCAATTGATTTCTCAATTGGTATCTTTTACATAAGCTTATGCATTATCTTCAATTGGTATTTTTTTTACAATTGTTATTCTTTATTGATATCAAAATGTACAATATATTTCAATTGGTATCTATTGAACTATTTATTTCAATTGGTATCCATGAAAATTTATATTGGTATCAAAATATAAAATACTTTCTTTCATTGGTATCAAGATTACAATTTGTATCAAAATTTCATTATTATTTCAATTGATAAAATGTTTCAATTACAATTAAAATTACAAAATTTGTAATGATTATTTACAATGTTTGTAATGTTTATTTATATTTGGTATCTTAAAATTTGATTTACTAAGATATCTCAAAATTTTGCTTTTATTAAGAAAATTCAAAATTTTGTTTTAATAAGAAAATTAAAATGTTTTGATTTATATTGCCTATATGCAAGGGAAGCTTCACATCTCTTCTACATATAGATTCATGTTGAGTGTATCTTATATTAAGGAGCTTGACAACTCTTCTTTATGCGGTACACGTGTGTAGGGGAGCTTCACATCTCTTCTTATGCATTGCATATTATGTGTTATGTGAATTAGGGCTTGTCATCCCTTCTTCATGTAATGCATGTATGTAGGGAAGTTAACTTAGCGTCTTCCTCTTCATGAATGTATATCGCATATATCTCTTTATTGATTGATTTGAGTTCACCTCTTTGTGTGGGAGAACATTGTTGATGATTGACAAAAAAGGGGAGAAGTATTTTAGTATATATGCATGTTTTCCTTGCTTTATATATAAAGGGGGAGAAGAATTTTTGTTTATGCATATTACTTTGTTTTGCAAATAGGAGAAAAAGGATTTGATGTGTTTCATGCTTTTTTATGCATGTTTATCTCCTTATATTTGCATACATGTTTGTTTAGATTCATGTGCTTTATTGCCATATCTATTTGTTTATTGTGATGCATAAGTTAAGGGGAGCTTCTTTGAAGCTTTACTTTAATCCATGCATATATAACTCCATGAGTTTTGTTATCATCAAAAAGGGGGAGATTGTTGGCCCAAAGGCCTATCACTCTAGTTTTGATGATGATCAACTCATGTAGTTATAGTACTAATGATCTTGTGTTTAATTAGTCTCAGATTCATGATCAAGATCTTAGTAGGTGTGTAGCTTCAACAAAAGATTTAAAGTCAAGATTTGGAGCTAGCACGGTTTGATTTAAGAGCTTGTGCATCAAGACCACATCAAGTACTCAAGAGGAGTCTAGCTCGTTGGATCAAGTTTGGACCAAGTCAAGAAGAAGAGAAGACTTCAAATGAAGACTTCAAGAAGAAGGCTTGTGACTAGGTTTGTTTTTATAAGATTTTGTTTTAGTTAAAAATGTAAAGGTTAGAATAGTTGGTGGATTGCTCAAGTTACCATACACACATACACACACACACACACACACACACTTGACTTATATGTGCTTTCATAAAAGAATTTTTATTTTGAAAATACAAAAGAGTTTTCATTTTGAAAAATACCGGTTTGGTTTTTGGTATTCAAAGTTTACATGTCTTTAACCAAAATCATGTTTAGTGCTTATTGCCAAAAACATAGATATTTCACCATGTATGTGTAGTGGATCATATCCATACACTCTATGCATTAAAAGAGTTTAAAATATCTTGTTTTTGTAATTGGAGAAGTTTTGAAAAAACCAAATTTTGGAAAAATACAGTTTTTGTTTTTAGTCAAAATTATAAGTTACAAAAATAGTTCAAATGTTTGTAACATGTCTTGATTTTACTCAAACATGTTTGATTATTAAAGTATAATATTGAAACTATTTTTGTAGATTTTTCGTGATTTTATGAGATTTTATTTAAGCTAAAAAGATAACTTTTAAATCCCTAAAACTGATCTGACATGGCTTCTGCCGGTCGACCGGACCGGTCGACCGAGCTAGGAGTCGGTCGACCGGGACGTGCACAGGACGTGCACGCCAGATCTGCTGGAGGGCCGGTCGACTGACCCGGTCGACCGCCAGAGAGCTTCTGCTCCTGGAAAGCCCCGGTCGACCGGGCCGGTCGACCGGCAAGAGCTCTACTCTCTGTTCCAGGCAGTGGTCGACCGGGCCGGTCGACCGAGTCTCTAACGGTCAGAAATTTGACCGTTGGCGGTCGACCGGGCCGGTCGACCGACAGTCGTCAGGGCTGAAAATTTGCCCCAACGGCTAGTTTCTCTAGCCTATAAATATGGGGGTTTGTGGGCTATTTTAGTTAAGATTTTTAAGTAGATTTTGAGCCAGTTTTTCTAACTCTTTTAAGAGGTTTTCTCCACTTGTTTTAGAGCAAATACTTCCATTCAAAAAGAGAGTTTATCAAGAGTTTTCAAAAGTGATTTTCTTGTGTTTTCTACCACACATTCCATCCTAGTTTTCTCACACAACACTTGAGCTATCCATTGCTATATCTACCTATAGGGATCTTTGTTATGAGAGGATTTTAGGTGATCAAAGTGTTGTGATCACCAAAGTTCTACCTTGTACTTTGAGGAGGTGGACTTGCGGGTTCGCGGTATTTCGAGTTCGTGTGTGAACTCTTTGTTTGAGGTGCGGCCTCGGCGAGCTAGTGGGCTTGCGGTGTGTACGGGACTAGAGAGTCCAAGGAGTTCAAGTGTGAACTCGCCTTGTAGGTGTTGCGGCACCGAGTGATCCGGTGGGATCGGTTTATAGTGGAAATCCTTCATAGTGTTGAAGGCGGGGACGTAGAGCAAGTGTGCTCGAACCTCGAAATAAATCTCCCGTGTTTGCGATTACTCTTTCTCTATCTCTTACTTGTTTATATCTTGCATGCTTATATTGCTTTCATCTTTACATGCTTGATATATAATTGTGCTCACATTGTTATATGCTTGGGGATTGTTTGCTAACACTTGTATTCAACCAAGAGAGCCAACGCGGCACCTCAACTCTTATTTAGAGGAATCTTGAGGAGTTAGTCCAGAGCCCTTCACAGGGAATCCGGCGATACTCTTGTGTTATACGTGGTGTTTAGTTTAAAAAGTTTAATTTGCATTAAATAAGTTTTTAATTCCGTATTTTTGACCTTTAGATTAGCTCATCACCTATTCACCCCCCTCTAGGTGATTTACACCATGACCTCTATTTCTAGGCAAAGGATAAATACCATTCATAAGTGATAGTAGGTCATTGGGGTAAGTTTAACCACTTGGAAATAAGAAATAGTTGTTAGAAACCATAAAAAACAAACAGATCCAAAATAGAGCCGTTGGTATCTCTGGACGTCTGCCGGTCGATCGGCCGATCAACCGGTACGCCACTTGGCAAATAGCCATTGGCTCCGGTCGACCGTCAGTCGACCATAGGGCAATTTAAAAAGAGAATTTTGAACTACATCAACCGGCACAAATTGAAAGAAAGTGTCATGCAATAGGTCGACCGGTCGGTCGACCGCAGGGGCTGACAGTCAACCGATCCGGTCGATTGACAAACACGCACAGCGTACACATCCAAGGCCAAAAGAACCGATCGACCGGCCGGTCGACCGTGTTGGCTTGAAATAGCTACGATCGACTGCCCGGTCAACCGTTATTGCTTGAAATAGAATTTAAACAGATTTTTGAACTTGAAAAATATTTTTAAAATATTTTGCATTGGTTTGAGGGTTATGTAGCACAGTATAGGAGATAAAATATATGTTCTAAACTTGATATAAAAATTTGAAAAATTATGAAACATGTATATTAACCAATCATGCAGCAAAACCAATACTACCAAAAACTTGTATATTTGAAAAAGTGTATTTTTGTGTGTGTAACTTCTTAAGCATATTATATCCTTACTCTTTAGCATACTAAAATCTTACAAGGGTCTAGGTGACTACAAGATCTTCAATCGGGCTTTTCCATTTGCATCGTTGAGTTTCTTAAATTCTTGATCCCGTATTTGAGTCATCTTGAGTCAACACCATCTTCCTTTAGGGGAAGAAACTTCTTGAATCCTTAGAATCCTGAAATAATCTTAAACACTTAAACTTGATTAGTACAAATAACTATATATGTTTTGTGATCATCAAAACTCTAAAACCGGGTGATTGTAACCTTGGGCCAACATTGAAATCACCTAGAGGTGGGTGAGTAGTTGACTTGCTAATCTAATGATGAATTAATGGGAATTAAAGCTATTTATGCAAACTATAAACTTTTAAGCTAAACACACCAAGTATAACACAAGAGTATAGCCAAATTTTCGGTGAAGGGCTCTGGACTATCTTCTCAAGATTCCTCTAGATTAGAGTTGAGGTGCCGCTATAGTTCTCTTGGTTGAATACAAGTGTGAGCAAACAATCCCCAAGCATATATCAATATAAGCACAAGTATATCAAGCAAGTAATAAATATGAACAATAAGAGCATGCAAGATATAAATATAAGTGAGAGATAGAGAGCAATCACAAACATGGGAGATTGTTTCGAGGTTCGAGCACTCTTGCTCTACATCCCATCCTTCAACACTATGAAGGATTTCCACTAGAATCGATCCCAACAGATCACTCGGTGCCGCAACACCTACAAGGAGTTCACATTAGAACTCTTGGACTCACTAGTCCCCTCACTTGTTCCCGCAAGAACAAAAACACGCAAGCACACTAGGTTGCAGAGGCCGCACCTCTACATCGAGCTCCCATAAGAACTCGAAACAACGCGAACCCGCAAGTTCGCCTCCTCAAATACAAGATGAACACTTTGGTAATCTCAACACTTTGATCACCTAAAAAACACTCTCACAATAACTTTCCTATAGGATGGATATAGTAATGGATAGGTCAAGTATGTGTGAGAAAACAAGGATGGATTTTTTGTTGAAAAACTCAAGAAATATCTTTTTCAAAACACTCTTGAAAATCTCTCCTTTTGATATGGAAGTTTTAGCTCTAAATCAAGTGGAGATAAACACTTAGAAAGGTAGGAAAAACTAGCTTGAAAACCCACTTCAAATCTTACATAAAACAACCCAAAACAGCCCCAATTTATAGGCCTCAAAAATATAACCGTTGGGGTCCAACTCAGCAGCATTCCCTGCTGTCGGTCGATCGGCCGGTCAACCTCCAATGGTTGGATTTCCGACTGTTGTGCCACCGGTCGACTGCCTGGTCGACCGAGGCCTGGATCAGAGAGCAGAATATCTCTGCCGGTGGAACGGGGCCAGATCCAGAGAGCAGAGCTCTCTGGCGGTCGACCGGTGGCTGTGCACATTTGTGCACATTGGTCGACCGGACCGGTCGACCGACTTTTGTCTTGGTGGACCGGCAGAAGGCCTGGTCAACATCTTTAGGATTTAAAATTTGGTCTTTTTACCTTCAATAAAATCTCATAAATTCTCATAAATTCTACAAAAATAAGTTCATTAATATACTTTGATATACAAATATGTTTGAGTAAAAATCAAAACATGTTACAAATATTTTGAACTATTTTTGTAATATAGAAATTTTGGCCTAAACAAAAATCTGTATTTTTAAAATTGATTTTTTCAAAACTTCTCCAAATACAAAAACAAGATATTTTAAACTCTTTTGAAACTTAGTGTGTATGGATATGATCTGCTACATATATATGATGAAATATCTATGTTTTTGACAATAAGCTCTAAAATAAGTTTTGATAAAACACATGTATATTTTGAAGCTTAAAATCAAATCGGTATTTTTCAAAACGAAAACTCTTTTATGAAAACACATATAAATCTTGTGTGTGAGTGTATATGAACTTAAGCAATCCATCAACTGATCTATCCTTTATATTTTATCTAAAAATAAAATCTTGACACTTACAAACATGACACAAGTCTTCTTGGAAATCTTCTCTTTGAAAATCTTCTTCTCCTTCTCTTTGAAAATCTTCTTCTCCTTCTTGGCTTGGTCCAAAACTTGATCCAATAAGCTAGACTCCTCTTGAGTACTTGATGCGATCTTGATGCGCGAGCTCTTGAATCAACATGTGCTAGATCCAAAACTTGACTTTAAATCCTTTGTTGAAGCTAAACACCTACTAAGATCTTGATCAAATATCGGAGACTAATTAAACACAAGATCATTAGTACTATAACTACATGAGTTAATCATCATTAAAACTAGAGTGATGGGCCTTCCGGCCAACAAACATCTTCATCCTCCTCCACCCACGTTCGTAATGTGTAACGCCCTATCTACGCGAGCAGTTATGAACAGTGGCGAATTTTTCTGCATACAATCCCAATCAACCAGCGGCGGTAGTCACAGCCATTACAACAAATTACATGTGCAAATTGTTCATTACGAGAATCTCAAATGTGTCTATCTGCTTCTATGCTGACTATCACAACCAGATATAAAATTCTTCTGCCCCAAAGGAAAGAGAAGGTGATTTCTTTTACTGTCAAGAGCACATACCACGCCGACACCACCACGATCACGACTGACAAATTCTCTCTGTCCATCTCCATATAATAGCAGTTCACATCTGTTAGTCCAGTCTACGCTAGTAATTTTTCTCTGCTGGCCATACTTTCCTCCAAATTGTCTACTGATTCTCACGCCTGAGGACATTAGGAGCCTCCCACTGAGATATCCGTTATTCCCGGTCGTTCCGAGACCTTCGCTACTCCACATCCCCCCAGAATTACTCCAACTGAAGTCAACTTTCATATCGCATACTCTTCCACCTTGGAAGCTCCCTCGTCTTAAACCATCCTGAAGTAATTGTTGACACTCCTAAAAGACAAACTCCTAGATAGCTCTCCAACTAATCTGAACGATGTCTAACTTGTCGACACTTCCAAATGACAAGTCGCAGACAAGCTGACGACCAGTTTCTTCTTGCTCAGCTTATGCTCATCCTTGATGGATAAAGCAGTGACTTGAACCCTATTGATCTAGTTAAGCAGACAGTAAGCCAAATATTGCCTTCAAACAGGCCTAGGCATTCCTATAAAACTAGTTCAACACTTAGCTTCACCAAAGCCCATAGGGCTAGCTTCCCCAAGAGGTTAGCATTGCCTAGCTTCGCCAAAAGCTTTGCGTAGAGCTAATTTCTAATTTCGCTTGAAGCTTTTTATAGCTCCGCTGAGAGCTTAGCTTCACATGAAGATTTTCATAGCTTCGCCTTAAACTCTTTGTAGCTTTGCTTGAAGCTGTATCTAGTTCCGTCGTGAGCTAATTCTAGCTTCGCTTGAAGCTGATCATAGCTTTGCCTAAAGCTTATCTAGCTCCGTCATGAGCTCTCCAGGTCATCAATTGACCATTTCAATCCCCATCTGGATTAGGAGAGTTAATGTCACTTTAAGTGGGCAGTTACACCGCGTCCCACATTAAGTGGAGACAGTTAAGCCAGAACGGCTGTCATCGACTCGCGCAAAGTCTATTTTAGCTCTGAATGGAGCTTGCTAGGCTAGCGCAGAGCCTGTATTTAGCTTTCCATGAAGCTTTTTAGCCACGTGCAGAGCCTTCTATAGCCTCGCGCGTGAGGCTATCAAGGTTGTTCAAGCCTTTGCTGATTTGTGGGGACAGTTACCCCCTGTAGAGCCTATAAATAGCTCATTTTGAGGATGAGCTCAAGGCTGAATTTTTTAGGCATAAGGCAGAGATATTGAAAGGCTTGCTACTTGGGTTGCTTCTTTGGTTACTTTAAAGTATTTAAGCTTAAAGAGATTCATTCTCTCGGTTTTAAGAATTCAAAAAATCACTTCTCTCATCCCACAAGGATAAACTCAGTGTACTAATACACTAAATCTTTCGTTCTCAAGGAATTTCTGGAACCAGGTGAAAAGTAAACCCCTAGCAAAAGACTCCAAGGTTCGATCGCTCGCATCGTCAAAAGGGACAAAGTGGTCGTGCGTTGACCAGACTCCTACCGACACACTTTCTCAGAAATAACTATAGAAAACACTTGTAATTTTTTCTCTTTTGACTTGTAATTTTCTACATAATTTTATAAGTTTTCCCCTTAAAATCAATGAAAAATAAGATAGTGAATCCAGTGGGGAATAAGCTGTCCACTGCTAAGAATGAAGTGTCACAATGCAATGAACATACCCTCGAGTTTATTGTTGAGACTTTGGTCATTCATTTTGACCAAGAGAAGTTTGAACAGTTTCTTTCTGGGGGTAGTGCAAATATTGAGAACGTTCGCAAGCACAGAAAATTTCCTTGGCCAGACCTCCTTTGGTCAAAACTTAGAAGCCAGTCTCTGTTGAGACTTGTAAGGCTCTGCGCGAGCCTATTTCAGCCTCGTGTGAGACTAAACAAGCTTTTATTGAAGCTAAGATCCCTTGCAGACCTATTGCAGTCTCTAAGGCTCTGCGCGAGCCCAAGTCAGCCTTATGTGATGCTACAGATTATTCTCTTGTTTTAGCTTCAAGCAAGCTAATTTAATCTCTGGCTGTTAGACTATTTTAGCTCTTCACAGAGCTTAGCCTCCCTTGTCCTGCGACGCTAAAGCCAAAGCACCAATTGGTGCTAGCAGCGAGGTTACTACAACCTCACTCTCAGAAGCTCTTAGCCATGAAGCTAAAGTATCCTCACTTACAGAAGCTCTTAGCCGCGAAGTTATAGCCAAAGCACCACTTAGTTCTAGCAGCGAGTGATCGATCTAAACCTGCACAGAAAAATACAGAGTTTTAGGAACAGTGCTAGGTCCTCAATGCTACCGTGTAGCTTAGGGCTAACGGGTCATAATCTATAGGGAGGGACAACAATGGAAATGTTGTGTAAGTCTTCTTCCTAAGTTACTACATTGGTTAAAGATCTTCTTTGTTTTAAAAGAAAAGAAAAAGAAACATTAATTAAATTAAAGGAAAGTAGAAGGTAGAAAAGAAGATGAAGTTGGTGTTTTGATTACAAAGAGAACTAAGTTAAAAAGAAAGAAAATAAATAAGAGAAGAAAAATACCTTAAAGTAATTAAAGGAAAGTAAGCGATCCATTAAGTTGAGTAACGATGAAGAGAAGTGGGATAGTTCCATTGGTTGTCACTCTCAATATAACTATCATTAAAAAAATTATATCTATTCTCACTCTAAATATAAATCTTCCTCTATTTTCTGTCATAAAACTCTCCCAAATCCACATTATAAAAAAGGCATGATTAAAAAGAAGGCATAAAGAAAGCAGATGAAAGTAAATAAAGTAAATAAAAATAAAAAGAGGTAAACTGAAAAGAACAGAAGAATCTTTATTGAGCTATCACCATCAATTACAATCACTCCGTCTTCTCTTTACAATTCTTTCTCTCAAATTGAAAACTACAATGAATATTTTGACAAGAAAACTAAAGAAAACCTTGAGTTTTGATCTCTCCTTTGAGATGCCCTTTTTCCTATACTCTTCCTCTCTATTTATGGTAGAAGTAGTGGATAGACTTTTAATAGAAGTTATGCAACCATCAAGGGATATATCTTCAAAAATTGAATTTGAACTTCGGATATTAAGATAATATCCTTTTTATTGACTTTAAGAGCAAGCTATTATCAATTTCTAAATTTGAATTCTCTCCTTATCTCCAAACTTGATTTGATTTATCCAGAATTTTATGTGAAAATTCAATTCTAAATTGGTCTGCAGCTAGTTAGCATGTTGATTGCTGAATATGACTCATAAATAATAGAATTGAAAATAGTAGTCAACATAAGAATTAGGACTCTTTAAATTCTCTTTCTGCAGTATCTTGAATCATCATTTTTGTTTTTCTATAGTGAAAGTTAGCGCAAAATGCTAAAAGATATTCAGTCTGAATCCGATTCTAAATTGATTTAGAACTCTGAATTTACTTGAATTTTTCTCCTTATCTCCAAATATGATTGCCTCATCTCGTCTATTCATCAAGAGATATATCTTTAGATTTTCATTTGAACTTTCAGTTTTGAGAGAATATTCTTTCTCTTTAACTTGGAAAGTAAGTAATCTCCAAATCTGAGTTTAAATTTGAATTCTTTCTTTTTATCTTTGACTTAGAGCTTAAACAACTTGAATTTAAGTTGAGTTTCTCCTTTATCTTCAATTAGTATTGGGATTATCTCTGATTTTTTTGGCTTATTGGGCTTTTGAGCTTCTTTTTAATCTTTTGGGCTTATTTTCTTTTCTTGTTTTAATTATAGAGGCATGCACATTACTAAGTAAAAATACAATTACATAGTATTACTTTATAAAAAATAAATATGAAAATATAACTAAAAATATGCACATTTGATGAACAATCACACCCCCACACTTATTCTTTTGCTTGTCTTCGAGGAAAGCAAAAGAAAAAAACTAAACTAACCTAACTCACTTTTGTAGGAATCACGTTTGCACTTAGCACGTGTAACAAGCCGTTAAACCTCTAAGTTACACCTAGAGGACGAGTTTTATCTCGTAAGAGTTTTCAGTGGATTACACCCAAAAAGATGAAATAGAAACAAAGTGTTAGTATTTTGAAAATGCATTTTGAAAAGAAAAGAAATATTTGAAGTATTTTTGCAGGAATTAAGCAATCTAAAAGTTATAGGAATACCAAACTATTCATTCCTAAACTTAATCTTTATTCAAAAACTAGTTATCAATCAGGGTTAAAAGTCAAACTGTACTTCTCATCTAGTCTATTATTTTACCCTAAATTATATGCACATCTGTGACGGTGAAATTTGACTCGAGATTCTTTAACTCTAACTCTTATGCCTTATTTTTCATATTTTGGGTGGTATTATCTCTTAGTTCTTTTAGGCTTTCTAATCTGCCCATGTAACGAGCCTTTAGTCAGTGACTCCTAAGCCAAATGGTCTTAGGGCATCGGTGAGAAAACACCCCAAGAACTTAAGGACTCGAGCATATAAGGCCATAAAACTAAGGATTTTATTTATTATATAGACGACTTTTAGGCGTGAATACTTATGCTTTATGATTGATCGCTAATGTTGCATATTTAGCATCATATTTCCATACTTATTATAGAATAAAATCTGCATTGTCCTAATTAAATGTTTAATTTATTTGCAGGCCCAATCCTTAAGGAGATGAAGAGAAATGAGCCCAAAAGCCCACCAAAATTCTGAATTAAATCAGAATTAATTCGAACTCAGTGAATCAGGGCAAAATCAAGAGGTTGAAAATTGGTTAAGAAGAATCCTCTCAAAATCGATCGGTTGAAGCAAAGATCAAAGGCCATTTCGTCAAAATCTCGGACTCAAACGAGAAAACCAACTGAAGATAAAAGCAGAAGGGAAAACCAGGGAGACCCACCAACAGGGTGTGGCCACCTGGCCACACCCTGGCCGCGGAAACACGGCCAAAGCCGCGTTTTCGCGGCTTGGTTGTGGAGTTAGGGAGCGTTTGCTCCCCCGATATTCCTGGAATCCTGTAGGTTGGATTTTTGCCTATAAAAAGCCAGTATTTGCACTGAAAATGGGACGACCATGCAGAGATAGGATTTAGCCTATTTTCATTTCTTGTAGTTTAGGTTTTTCTTTTCTTTTTATGTAATTTGTATGTAAGCTTAGGTTAGATGAAGATTCATGTAAGTAAGAGAGAGAGGCTTATGTTGAGAGTGACACCGATGTACCCTCCTCCTTTCTTCCATCGTTTTAAGAAATAAAAGGTAATATGTTTATGTTCTTCTTTACATTCATTTTCTTTTTCTTCTTCCTACTTTACCTCTTTTGTTTTTGATGAGCTTGCAAGTAAATCCAGAAGCATAAGTATAACGATGTTGTGTGAGTGCCAACGATAGTTCATGAAGACGTTCTCCTCCTCAAGATCCGTATCACTTCATTCTTGCGTCGCTTGATGATATAATGCGAACGGGGACTGAGCTCGATCCTATGATCTATGCGTTGAACGCCTCCAAGCAAGGTAGAACATGCAAGGTTTCCAGGTAAGTCATCAACCAAACTAGGTGAGTATTTCTTTAACCTTCTCTCTTTTTTTTATTTCTTAGTTTAGATCGCCAACACGATTTCTTTCACCACATCTTCCAAATCTTCTTTCTTTCTTTTTCAATTCATTTGTACATAGTCGTTTTCTGATTTTCTCCACCTTATCATTCTACCGTTTTCTTTCTAACTTTAACATAACTCGTTTTCATTTTCATTTCTTTAAACAAAGAAGAACTTTCGTTTGTCTTCATAAAGATTTCAATACAAAAACCTTGAACGCTTCTATCGCAAACCCTCCTTGTGGATCACGACCCGCATAGCCACTTGCTATAGCGGTAAGAATTGAGCACTTGCACATCTCTATTTCTAAATCTAAAATTCTGTACTTTTTGTGCAGGTTGTAGCTCAATCAAATTTTGGCGCTGTTGCCGGGAGGGTAACGGTTTGTATTGAAATCTGATTTTTATTGATTTTTTTGAACTAAAACGAATTTTCTTCTCTGTTGCAGGTTATAGGGCAAGCAAAGCAGGAAAAAGGATTGCAGAAACAATAACTGATCTTGGGCCTCTGTTCCAGAAAACAGAGACCAAGTACCCTCTGAATTGCCGCATTTTCTCGGCTTTTGCCGCGTTTCCGCGACAAGGAAGAGTTCACTACTAACTGTCTTTTTTGCAGGGCTGCTTACTTTGCAAAAACTAGTTTTCTGCAACTTTATTTCTTATATGCCATCACCAAAAACCTGCTAATAAATTAACGGTAAAATACTTGTTGAAAAAAGATAAAAAAATTGATTAGACATTTGCATTTTAGGCACGTGTCTTTTCAATTCATTTATTTTTACTGTTGAAGAGTACTGGAGCAAGGTACGTTCGCATTGCATTTAGAATATGACTCATCTCTTGGTTGATTTACATAGCTTTGAGTGAATCTTATTTACATATCTTATACACTTGTACAAACTGATCTTAAGGGCACCACCCATTAACAAGATAAGGTGGGGAGTTAATCACCCTTCCTTGGCCCAAAAATCAGATTCCAAGCACTCACTAACCCAAGCCTAACTAAAAATGAGTAGACGTTGGCCCTAGGGACATCTCGGACTCAATTAGGAGATTATCTTAAGGGGGAAAGGTGTTGGAATTTGACTCCTGCCAAATCAGTATCTAGGAAAGGGATTAAGGGCCGAAAGCTCGAAGGTTGGTGGTTATTTAATTAAGGAACGTCTTTGACGGAAAACCTCCCACCAACCTTGCCCTGACCTGGCTGATTAGCTTGTGGTCAAATTCTGCATTAGACCTCCCGTGGACAGTCTAATCAGTTAGGAGTCGTCTAGGTTATAGGTCTACCCTAACTTAGGTTAGAATTTTTTCTTATTTGTTTGCTTATTGTTTGTTTTTTCTTTCTTTTTGTTTGTATTCTATTGTGTGATATGGCTTATAATAACAATTTTTCTAACTTCAATAATAATTCATATTACACACCGACTTCATTTTTGGATATTACCAACCTGGCATATCATAACTTTAACCAACCTAGTGTGCCGGATTGGTCTTATCCGAATCAATATAACCCATGCCCCCAATCTAATAACTATAATTTCCAGAATGATTTCAACTCTTCACAGAGTCAGTGGGGCTTCACCTCCCCCGAGTCCAATTTTCAACCAACGTGTCCTCCTTCTCCACCTTGTCCACAATATTTCCAAGATTCATACTCGGTTCCACCAGTCCAAAATAGAAAACTATCATTTTGGAAATGAGTATGCGTGAGTCCAAACACAAATCCCAAATCTGATGGACTCACAATTTCACCACCAATTCAAAGACAATACTTCATCTTTTCATCAAAACAATGAACCTATCAACTATGAAAAGATGCTTGAAGCCATGACTCAGGCTCAAAACGCTCGTAATCGTGACATAGATATGATGGTCCAATCTCTACGTTCCCACCGTTTGACCAGTTCTGATGTCACTAAATATCCTGTTAGAGCTGATGAGTCAGGTTGTTTTGGAAATCAAGATTCCATTTCAGAACAATCATTTGAACTTGCCCAAACTCCAAATTTTGAAAAGAATATTGACAGTTTGGTAAGTTATCCTTTTCCTGAAATCGAACTTGAAAATGAATATGATCATGAATCTCAACTTAGTGATTCAATTTTACTTCCTGATTCAATAATGACTCCGGTGTCTTCACCTGATTTCAATCTTTTCCCCGAGTCAACATTGGATCCTGTGCCAATTTATAATGAAATTGAATCACCCATTTTTGATGATCATATTGAACTTGACCAATTTTACACTTTTGAAAATCCTATAGACAAATTGGCAAGTTCTCATTTTTTTGATATTGAACTCAATGAGATATGTGACCTAGATTCTCAAATTTGTGATCCAGTTCAACTTTCTGAATCAATATCGACTTCTGTTTTGATACCAAACTTGAGTAATATTTTAGAGTCAGTTTTGATTCCCCCACCTATCATTCTTGAACTTGAATCACCAATATTAAGTCACATTCTATTGTTGGAAAATAAATGTGGACTTGAGTTTCACTTTCTTGACTTGGACCCACTTCCTGAACCAATCTCGACTCCTGAGCCTTTACTTGACTTAAGTCATCTTTCTGAGTCGGTATTAGTTCCTATACTTCCTGAGTCCAAGTCAATCATTCTATCATTTCATACTCCATTTTGGGACAAGGTGGTTGACAAATTTGACTCCAACATTAATTATGGAATTTGAAAATTAGATGGGGTCAAATATTTAATAAAATCCTTCATGGATTCATCATTTTAATGGGTTATATTAGAGAAATTTCTTGTGGGTTCCTCCGAACCCCTCAAAAAGTTGATTGGGCCGCATTTCGTGGACCAATCAGACCACCACCTTAAGGTAACATTTTCCTTCCCTTTCGTCTTTTTCATGCATCTATGCATTAATTCATACATTGAGGACAATGCATGAGATAGGTGCGGGGGAGGGTCTAACATAACTTAGTTTTTTCTTTTCTTTAAAAAAATTAACATTTTATTTACTTTTAAAAACTTTTTGAAAAATAGAAACAATATTTTGACATATTTTTTGTAAGAAATTAAGTTAATTTTAAGGAATAGGAAAATCCAAATTAGGATTTCTTATACTTGGTCAAAATAAGATTATTTGTATGATTTTTAGGGTTAGAAAGAAAATTTGTCAAAGTAATTTAGTCTTGATCTTTACCTTGATGAAATATGCACACTTCATACACTTACACACTTAGGGTTCAAAAACAAAGATTCTTATGCCTTATAAAAAAAAAGAAAAAAAAGAAAAAATAAATAAACAAATCTAATTATTGATTAGCTAGGTGCTTTGACCTAAGTAAGCCTTAGTATGTATGCGAAAGATGATTAGATAAGTTTGAAAAGAAAAAAAATATATATATAAATCTTCTGATTAAGCTGGATATTTGTGCCTAATAAAGCATAAGTATTCACGCTTAAAAGGGGTTCATATAATAAAATCCTTAGTTTTGTGTCCTTATTTGCTTGAGTCCTTAAGTCCTTGGGTGTTTTCTCACCGGTGCCCTAAGACCATTTGGTTTGGGAGTCATCGATTAAAGGCTCGTTACATGGGCAGATTAGAAAGCCTAATAGAACTAAGGAATAATACCACAAAAAAATATATATATATAAATAAATAAGTCATAAGAGTTAGAGTTAATGAACCCTTAGTCAAAATTTTCATAGTCACAAGGTGCATATGACTTAGGGTAAAGTAATAGACTAGATGAGAAGTACAATTTGACTCCTTACTTTGATTGATAACAAATTTTTGAATAGAGACTAAGTTTAGGAATGAAAAATTCAGTTTTCCTATAACTTATAGATTACTTAAATCTTAAAATTATATTTCAAATATTTTTCTCTTTCAAAATGCTTTTCAAAAATACTAACTCTTTATTTCTCTTTCTTTATGGATTTTGTGGGTGCAATCCGCTGAAAACCCTCACGAGACAAAACTCGTCCTCTAGGGGAAACCTAGAGGTTTAATGGCTTGTTGCACATGCTCAGTGCAATCGCGTGACCTGCGAAAGTGGTCTAATAATCCTCAGATAATTTAGTTGTTTTGCTCGAGGACAAGCAAAGATCGGTATGGGGGTGTGATTGGTCGCTAATGTTGCATATTTAGTATCATATTTCCATACTTATTATAGAATAAATCTGCATTGTCCTAATTAAATGTTTAATTTATTTGCAGGCCCAATCCTTAAGGAGATGAAGAGAAATGAGCCCAAAAGCCCACCAAAATTCTAAATTAAATCAGAATTAATTCGAGCTCAGTGAATCAGGGCAAAATCAAGAGGTTGAAAATCGATTGAGAAGAATCCTCTCAGAATCGATCGGTTGAAGCAAAGATCAAAGGCCATTTCATTAAAATCCCAGACTCAAACGAGAAAACCAACTGAAGATAAAAGCAGAAGGGAAAACCAGGGAGACCCACCAACAGGGTGTGGCCACCTGGCCACACCCTGGCCGCGAAACGCGGCCAAAGCTGCGTTTTCGCGGCTTGGTTGTGGAGTTAGGGGGAGCGTTTGCTCCCCCGATATTCCTAGGATCCTGTAGGTTGGGTTTTTACCTATAAAAAGCCAGTATTTGCACTAAAAATGGGACGACCATGCAGAGATAGGATTTAGCCTAGTTTTCATTTCTTGTAGTTTAGGTTTTTCTTTTCTTTTTATGTAATTTGTATGTAAGCTTAGGTTAGATGAAGATTCATGTAAGTAAGAGAGAGAGGTTTATGTTGAGAGTGACACCGATGTACCCTCCTCCTTTCTTCCATCGTTTCAAGCAATAAAAGGTAATATGTTTATATTCTTCTTTACTTTCATTTTCTTTTTCTTCTTCCTAATTTACCTCTTTTGTTTTCGATGAGCTTGCAAGTAAATCCAGAAGCATAAGTATAACGATATTGTGTGAGTGCCAACGATAGTTCATGAAGACGTTCTCCTCCTCAAGATCCGTATCACTTCATTCTTGCGCCGCTTGATGATATAATGCGAATGGGGACTGAGCTCGATCCTATGATCTATGCGTTGAACGCCTCCAAGCAAGGTAGAACATGCAAGGTTTCCAGGTAAGTCATCAACCAAACTAGGTGAGTATTTCTTTAACCTTCTCTCTTTTCTTTTATTTCTTAGTTTAGATCGCCAACACGATTTCTTTCACCACATCTTCCAAATCTTCTTTCATTCTTTTCCAATTCATTTGTACATAGTCATTTTCTGATTTTCTCCACCTTCTCATTCTACCGTTTTCTTTCTAACTTTAACATAACTCGTTTTCATTTTCATTTCTTTAAACAAAGAAGAACTTTCGTTTGTCTTCATAAAGATTTCAATACAAAAACCTTGAACGCTTCTATCGCAAACCCTCCTTGTGGATCACGACCCGCATAGCCACTTACTATAGAGGTAAGAATTGAGCACTTGCACATCTCTATTTCTAAATCTAAAATTCTGTATTTTTTGTGCTGGTTGTAGCTCAATCACTTTATGAGGCACAAATACCCAGCTTAATAAGAAGATTCTTGATATATATATATATATATATATATATATATATATATAGATAGATATTTCTTTTTCTCTTTTTTTAATAAGGCATAAGAATCTTTGTTTTTGAACCCGAAATGTGTAAGTGTATAAAGTGTGTATATTTCATCGAGGTAAAAATTAAGACTAAATTACTTTTCATTTTTTTCTACCTAACCCTAGAAATTAAAGAAATAATCATATTTTGATCAAGTATAAAAAATCCTAATTATGGTTCTCCTATTCCTTAAAATTAACTTAATATCTTGCAAAAAATAGGTCAAAATATTATTTCTCGTTTCAAAAAGTTTTTTAAAAGCAAAGAAAATGTTCATTTTTTTAAACAAAAAAAACCTGTGTTATGTTAGAATCTTTCCCCACACCTATCTCATGCATTGTCCTCAATGCATGAATAAATGCATAAATGTAAGAAAAAAGAAGAAAGAGAAGAAAAATGTTGCCTCAAGGTGGTGGTTGCGGTGGTGGTCGGATTGGGCTAAGCATTGCTACCCAATCAAGATAATATGGTGGTTCACGGAACCCATCTTTATTGACCTCTTTTTTATTTACATATTTATAATCCCCAAAATAAATATGATCATGCAAGATCCTATCATGAAAATTATTTCCTTTACATGACTAATCTTGGAATATTATCATTGAGTCATAACTGTCTATACCTTGGTCCAACAATGGAATGTGATTCAGTATTGTGATTGATTTAGGCTCGAGAATGAAAGAAATGGGAACCAATGCTGACTCATAGAATTGACATAAATCTAGTTTGGGTTGAAGAGTCAGATTCGGTTCAAGAGTCGGATTCAGTTTAAGAGTTTGTTTCAAATCAAAGAATTAAAATTTACATTCACTTCCCAACAATAGAATGTGACTATCCAAAATAGGTGGTTCATTTTCAAAATCTATAGGTACAAAAATCCGTGTTGGCTCAGAAATTGGGTCAAAATCGGATAAGGATACTCTAGAGTCAACATAAATTCAAAAAGTGGAACCAAATCACAAAATTGGGGATCAATGTCATATTCACAATCAAGTTCAATTTTATTGAAATAAAACTTGCCAATTCAGGTTGGGGAACCATTACTAACTCTAAAAAATCAACTTTGAGTTCGAAAGTCAGTTTTGATTCAAGAGTTGAGTTCAAATCAAAGAATTAAAATTCATATTTATTTTCCAACAGTGAAATGTGACTATCCAAAAGAGGTGGTTTAATTTTAAAATCCATGGATACAGAAATCAATGTTAGCTCGGGAAATGGGTAGGGTACCGGAGTTAACATATATTCAAAAATTGAAATTGAATTACAAAGTTGAGGGTTGGGGTCATATTCATGTTCAACTTCAATTTCATTGAAATGAAAACTTGCCAATCTGTCAATGGGTTGATATTGTGAAGTTTAAGATTTTGTGGTGAAATTTAGTCTTGGTTAAAAACTTTAAGATATCATGATTCTTGATTTTCATTATTATGGCTAGAATGTCAGGAACAGTCAAAGATTGGGTAAGGAAAGTTTTCTCATTCCTACGCATATTTTCTAATCGACTAAGTCTTACTTCTATTATATCTAGAGGATCGCTTTGGAATTGATTTTCATCAATATAACTAGAAGTATCAGGAATAGTCAAAGATCGGGTAGGGAGAGTTTCCTCATTCCTAAGCATGTTTTCTAGTGTAACCCTCGGTTTCCGATATACGTATGTCATTACTGGTATTTGGTGATGATTTAATCATCCTGATAGTCGGATTGAGGTCATTTCAGCTCAAAATATCATTTTCCATTATTTTGAATTTTTTGGATTTTTGAAATATTTTTGAGAATTATTGGAGAAGAATCTCAATTCGGGGTCGATCGGTGTCATGGTCTGACTCCGGAAAAAATTAACAATTGGGAATGAATTTTAAAAATCTGACTTCATAACAATGTTCAGGATGACATCTTCTATTTTTTAAAGTTTTTGAGGATTTTTCTGAATTAATAGAGTTTAATCCTATAAAATAATATTTAAATATTATTCAAAAAAAAAGAATGAAATTAAAATTAAAATAAATAAAAGAAATTAGAAAAACCACATGTGTTGTAGGTTTCAAACCCAAGCCTATGCTATATAGAATTAATGCTCTAACCATCGGCCACTTTGGCTTTAAGATTCATAAGGATAGAATTTCTATTTTAACCATCTTTTGTTTACCCTTTAATTCTTCCAAATTAAAGAAAACCAAACTTCTTTGACTACTAAGATTCGAACCCATGTCCCATTCCACCACATCCTAACGCCTCCACCACTTCACCACTTTGATTTGTGGTCAGAGGCCACACGTTATTTATTTAAGCATTTTCTGCTTCATCTTCTTCTCCCTAACACACGTCCTGCTCCCTCTTCTTCCTCCCCACGTTCTCCACTCCTCCTCCCAACTGCACCCACGTCCCCCACGACCTCTACCTGCGTCTTCCCCTCTCTCTCACGTTCCCTTTCTCCCTCTATCTCTCACATACGTTTCTCTCTCCCCCTCTATATAACCCCAAGCCTCCTCCTCCATGCATCACTCCATGGTTTCCCCTCCTTCCTCTCCCTTTTGCTTGCACCACTATCAGAGCACCAGTAGCTCCTCAGGCCGAGCTATGGCCGTCCATGCTCCGTTGGCAAGCGCGAGCAGACCTACATTCTTTCTGGCGAGCTCCATAGGCCATCACAATCCTCCGCGAGCTCCACTGTTGACGGCAACCCCCTCGGCTGAGTCGAACCCCCGGAGCTCCATCTCCCCGCTGAAGAGCGCGAGATCCTGAGCACCGCACCTTATCCATCGGGAGCCCCTCTGTCTAGCCTTTGTGATCTCCGATGGCAACCGATCCCCTCTGGCGAGCCACCGTCGTCGTCCACGAGATCCGCCGTCGACGGCCGTGCATGACCCCATGGCGGTGCACGCACCTTGCGTGAGCATAGGCACCTTCTCTCCCAAGACTCTAAGGTGCTGGAAGAAGATTCAGACTGAAGGAAAGCGTTCCGGATAAGTTACTTTGTGTTATCGTCGATTTTAGTTATTGTTGGCATTTCGTCGAACATGTAGCATACCCTAGTTTAATCAACAATTTCACCATGAAAAACTTGTTTTAAAATTTTAGTAAAAATATATAGGGATATTTAAGATATGTCTCATAATAATCATGATTTTTAATTTATTTTAAAATTTTATTTTAATAAAAAAATTGAAAAAGAGTCCTCTGCTGTGCTCTCGGCCAGGACCTGGTCGAGCAGGCCAGGCCGAGATCAGATCTGTGTGAAAAATTTCATAATACATTGAAATATAAATTGAAATATAAATTTGTGTGAAAAATTTCAACACAAATTTCAAACATTTTGAAACATCTTTGTGACTTATAAATTTTTCCGAAAAACAAAATCCGTATTTTTTTTTTCAAAACTTTGTTTTTCAAATGGAAATCTGATTTTTTCAAAACTCATCTAAATACAAAAACATGATATTTAAACACTTTGAAGCATGCTGCATATGGATAGAAATCCAATATACAAGAAACATATATATATATATATATATATATATATATATATATATATATATATATATATATATATATATATATATATATATATATATATATTATATATATATTATATATATATATCCATGTTTTGACTTTTATTCAAAAATATGTTTTGTTAAAACACAAAACCTAAATACATGAATAGGTATGTCAAACTAAGTTTATTTAAGACATGAAGCATACATGTATATAGAATGAATCTAATATACATAAAACCAAGTAAACTTGTTTTGATATACTATCTATTCATGAAAAACAATATCGGTTAAACCAAAAAACTGAAAATCAATATCCAAAACATGAAACGTGTGTGTGTTGTGAACTTGAGCATATCACACTATCTAGTCTTTACAAATGGATCTAAAACAAACTATAAACTATGTACCGAGGTCTTCTTGATGAACTCCGTCTTCAAGTCGACTCGATCCAAAACTCCGTGATCCACCGAGCTAGACTCCAACGAGTGCTATGTATGATCATGTTGCTCGGGCTCTGGAATCACCCTGTGAAAGGCTTCAAAACTCCTTTGTTGAAGCAATCACCAACTAATATCTTGATTAATGATCTGAAACTAAACATCACAAGATAATTAGTAAACATAACTACATGAGTTAATCATCATCAAAACTAGAGTGGAAGGCCTCTGGGCTAACATTTTTTAGGTGATCGAAGTTTTGAGATCACCAAAGTGTTGATCTTATATTTGAGGAGGCAAACTTGCGGTTCGTGTTATTTAAGTTCTTGTGGGAGCTCAGTGTAGAGGTGCGACCTTGGTAAGCTAGTGTGCTTGCGTGTGTTGTCTTGCGGGAACAAGTGAGGGTACTAGTGAGCCCAAGAGCTAGTGTGAACTCCTTGTAGGTGTTGCGGCACCGAGTGATCCATTGGGATCGTTTATAGTGAAAATCCTTCATAGTGTTGAAGGCGGGGACGTAGAGCAAGGGTGCTCGAACCTCGAAACAAATCTCCTGTGTTTGCGATTGCTCTCTATCTCTCACTTGTATTTATATCTTACATACTTACATTGCTTATCTCTTTATATGCTTGATATATCTTGTGCTTAATTGTTATATGCTTAGGATTGTTTGCTCACGCTTGTATTTAACCAAGAGAGCCATAGTGACGCCTCAACTCTTATCTAGAGGAATCTTAAGGAGATAGTTCAGAGCCCTTCACCGGGAATTCGGTTACGCTCTTTGGTTATACCTTGTGTGTTTAGCATAATAGTTTTTAGTTTGCATAAATAGTTTTAATTCTGTATTAATTCGTCATTAGATTAGCTAGTCACCTATTCACCCCCTCTAGGTGAACTTCAATTGGTATCAGAGCTTGGTGCTCTTGATTTGTGTCTAACAACCTTGAGTTAAAGATCCTCATTTTAGCTAATCACAATATTTGTTTACACATACATGAATTTCATGACACCTCCCATGTTTGATATTCTTAACATCCAAACTTAGAAAGTTAAGATGTCTATATACCTTAAAGCCTTAGGCATTCATGTTTATCTTGCCACCATTAAAGATTCATATTGTTTAAATGGCAAACATATAGGGGCTAATATAAAAGCCATCTATGCATTAAAGAGTAACCTAAATGATGATTATTTATGTAGGATTGCTAACTTTGATTCGGCTTTTGTAGTATGGAACACTATAGTCTCCCTTGGCGAACAAATACAATACTATGCGGGGAGTAACTCGGATGATGGAAGTGATACTTCCAACATATGCTACATGGTCCAAGGGGATAGCCCCCTTGAGGTAAATTCCGAATCCGAACTTGATGAGGATGTTGATATGCCATATGATGAAATTGCTTTATTTTGTCAACAACTTCTTGAAAAATATGATTTTCTTAAAAGGACCATAAAGATTGAAAAATGAATATGATTCCATTTCAAAGAAAAGGATTCTTTCCAAAATAAATTTGAAAATATTTCTAAAGAAAATGAATTTTTGAAAAAGGAGAATTTTTCCTTATCTTCTAAATTAAATGATCTTTGTGAAGGACCTAATTCTTTGAAAAATAAAATAAATTTGGTGGAAAAAGAAAAAGAAATTGCTTTGGAAGAAAACAACTTTTTGAATAGAAAAATTGTTTCAAAAGAAAAGGAAATATTTCTAAAAAGAAAAAGATTGTTGATTCTCATTCTTGCCATGCTTTTCATGCCACTATAGATAAAAATGAGATTTAATTTTTGAAAAATAGAATTAATTGTTTGAGCTCAACTTTGAGCAATTGTGTATGTAATCATTCTAAATTAGAAACCTTTTTTCAAAAGAAACAAGCTCCACATGTTCATGCACATAACTCACGGCATATATATGCACACTTTGCACATCATGATTACACTCAGTCTTATATGCATGCTAGAGTGTACAAATGTACACATTGTGGCCGCAAAGACTATCTTGCAAGATTTTGCTATGATAGAGTTAATTATTTAAATTTTGCAAATAAAAATATTTGTGTTCTTTATGTTGCTAACCCACGTGGACCCAAAAGAAAATGAGTACCAAAATCCCCACCACTTATATTTGAGGTAGGTGTGGGCTCTCACATGACGTGAGAGGGTTGGTGCTTTGGTGGTGGATGCATGATGAGGTAGATGGACACACCAAATTAATGCATCACTATCAAGGAAGTTTGGTGGGAGGACACCATGTTTGGAGACTTAGAGAATAGTGCATATGGTTTAGTAACTATTTCTAAACTTCTATTTTAATTTACATACTTTGATATAAATATTTGTTAGCATGTTTTGATTTTGTGCTTCATGTGGTGAATACTTGTTTAGATGAACTTTTCATTAAAACTTGTGTATATACTTGTACAAGTAGTGAGCTATACTTGATTATTACATGTTTGTGTCTCATTGCTCATTGTACTCATTATATATATATATATATATATATATATAATATATATATATATATATATATATATATATATATATATATATATATATATATATATATATATAACCTAGTTTTGATGATTCTCTTATTTTATACTTTCTTCTGTATCTCTGTGCATGTTTTGCTTCATGTATATGCTATTTTTGTCTAAAACTTATAAATATACATATATACCCTTAAATCACTTGCCTTCATGCAAATTACATTATGGACTCGTTTGTGTTTGCGATATGTATGTATATTGTTAGTGTCACGCCCCGCTTCCCAAATTACGGAATACAGGTACGTGACGATGGCCAGCAGATACTCACGAAGAGTGAAATCTCTTCCATGAGTATCTTAGGCTGTCAATAACATGCAGGATAGCCCACATATATGCACATACAACCAAGCACAGGGATAAAATCACATATATGAAAAATTGAATCATAAACAATATCATCCACTATATCTGAATAAAATAAGTCAAGAAGAAAACTGAACTCACCGGAGAACAGCGAAATCAGAATATGATCTTCGAACAACTCTCTATACCAGCTTCCTGATCTAAATGCTGAAAAATAATATAAAGGTCCGTCAGAAGCGGACTAGCAAGAGTACAGAAGCAGGAAGGAGATAATATGAAAATGTAGTAACAGTAAGTAGGATATAAGAACAATGTGTTTGGAAATATCAAGAACTGAATGTAATAACAGTAACAGGAATAATCAGAAGATAGATCATGTACAATAAGATCGTGCATGCATGGTGTGACATGTATATACTGAACATGAGACGTCCTGGACAAGTAACTGTCATGTAACATATATCACAAGATCACAAGAACTCGAGATCACAAGATAAAATAGCATGGTATGTCCAGGAATGTCATGCAGTCAAGATAATGCATGTCACATGAGTCTCAAGTGTCAGTATCTTGAAAATACATGTCAGGTACTAGATCATTGAAGGCAATGAAGGATATGATGCAAGTGCATATGTCTAGCATATTTTATTATCCTAACTAATGCAACCATCCTGTGCCCCATCCCACAAGACAACTGCATATCAAACAAGTGATGCGTTAGTGGATCCTGATTGCAGGGAGAAACAGTTCACTGTACTCAGGTATCATGTAACATGTAATAACAGGAGCGCGCATAAATAACAAGATCACGTGTGGCATCCAAACCCATAAGGGTCGCCCTTCCAAGCACACCTCCCTGGATTTCCCCTGCTACAGTCTCCCCCAATAACCCCGGCTTGATTAATTTTATTAATTAAATGTAAATGCAAACAGTGTGTTACTCAGCGTTACAAGATCATCGGTACCAAGAATATCAACATTAGATGGTAAACACAATGTGTATCAAAATCATGGGACGATGTAGATAGTGACAATATCATGTGACAAATATATAGTTGTGCAAAGGATATCAGATGCATGCAAAATAGTGCAAGTAATGTTAGTGACATGTAATCTAAATGTCAAAGTAAAACGGTCATGATCATGTGTCCATAATCCAATAAGATATCCTCGAATAATTACTCAGAATATAATGGTTAATTTTCTTGATTAATTTCCAGTAATATCAGGATTATAATATAAATCGATATATAATCTTTAACTATCAATCTTTCTTCATTAATATCCAGTTAACCTCAAGATCCAAATCATATATTTGTCATGATCAGTATAAACTTTACGTCAATAAATTAGTCTACCACATAAACCAATCATGCAAATTTAAGTTGGATGCATGTATGTACAGGAACAAGATGCAAACAAGATATGTAAGGTGATGAAACATAATCACGAGACGGTATCGGTAATAATATCAAGAATAGAATAATTAGTTATATAATCAGAAAAGAAAAGCTGATATGTAATTATGATCACAGGATAGTGTTGACGATCATGCGATATGATAATCAGAATTCATAATTAAGAGGTAGAATTAAGATCAAGATGAAAGTCAACGAGAGGAGAATCGTGTACACTTGCCTGATGTCGTTGGAGTCTGAATTCTCATAACTGCAACCGGCTCTGAGTAAATTTCGCGGCCTAAATATTGCGTGAATTAATTAGAGACTTAACATATTCTTATTCAGTGATAAGTTAAATAAGAAGTAATTTTTTACTATTTATTATAATTTTAGTTGGTTAATTTTCCAAATAATTCAATTCCTGGATTTATAGCAACTATTTAAAAATATATTTTAATACTAAGATACTTGAATAAGCTAATAAATTGATGTATAATATTTACATATTACTGAATTATGAATTTCATATTTTTTTGTGCTATTTAGAAATTTATTGGTCATTTAAATAAAATATCAATGAATAGTAATTACAAAATATTTAATTTCATGTTAGTCTAAGCAATATTATATCAAAATAATTTTACAGAGTTTCAAATTTAGTTTGTGATTTTCTGTGAATTTTCTGGAATTTTCTGTGAATTTTATGGAATTTTCTGAATTAAATAAACCTAAAAATCAATAAAAATAATAAAAAGCATAACGGGTCTGTTGCTACAGTAATGGGTTTGGGTCTAGTTTACTACATTAAATACTACAATTATTTTTCTACTTATTTTTATTTTATTTATTTCTTTTCTTTTTCTTTTTCTTTTTTTTATTTTCTTTTTCTCTCTCTCTTTTTTATTTTTTATTCTTTTTTTTATGGGGTCGGGTTAATACAGACCCGAACCCGGGTCTGTATACAGACCCGGACTGGGTCTGAGCCCAGACTCAGTCGGGTCTGGCTGAGCCCGACCCAGTCGGGTCTGGCTGAGCCCGACCAGACCAGGCTGGGCCTGGCCTGGCTCGACCAGACCCAGGTCTGGTCTGGCTCAGGCCAGACCTGGCCTGGTCTGCATTGTGCTGTGCACAGTGCAGTGCACAGCACAGTTCAGGTTTTTTTTTATTAAAACAAATTTTAAAAATAAATTAAAATTATGATAATTAGGAGGCATATCCTAGGTGTTCTACAAAATTTTATTGTGATTTTAGCATGCGTTTTACAAGGTGAAATAAAGCTAACATATAACGCATACTACGTGTTCGGTGAGATGCCACAACGAACTAAATTCTACAAAAATGCAAAATAAAATACCTGGAACGCTTCCCTTCAGTCTGAATCTTCTTATCCTCGTCCAGCACTTCAAAATCTCGCCAAATTTGAAAGAGGAAGAGGTATTGTAGTGGAAGAAAGAAAGAGAGATTGAAGTTTTGCAAGTGACTTGAGATGATGAGATGTCCCTTTTATAGGCATCACACACACCCCTAAGCCCCCTGATAGTTAGGCTACGTGAGAGGAGTAGTGGGTTCAGTTTGTGTGAGTGGAAATGAGGGGGAGAAAGTGTAGGAGAAGTTAGAGAGAGTGGGGGAAGTTGGAGAAGATGGAGGAGTTAAAGCGTGGTTTAAATAAATGGGCTTGGGTTTTAAGCCCACACGCCAATGTGGCATAGTGGTCTGAGTGTTGCAGTATGGGGTGGTGGCCATGGTTCGAATCTGAGAAGAAACATTTTAGTTTATTTTTATTTTTCTTTGTAGAGGAAAGGGAAAATGTTCAAATAATGATGCTTCCACATAGCAACAAATGCCAAGGTGGCCGTGTGGTTAGAGCATTCAATTCTATATAAAATGCGCTTGGGTTCGAAACCTGCAACGCATGCGGTCCTCAAAAATTCTCAAAAATAGAAGATGTCATCCTGAACATTGTTGTCCTGATTGTTAATTAAAAATCTCAAAGTCAGCCTATGTCACCGATCGACCCCAAATTGAGATTCTTCTCCAATAATTCCCAAAAAATTCTAAAATTCTAGAAAAATTATAAATAATGGGAAATAATATCTTGAGTTGAAATGACCTCAATCCGACTATCAGGATAATTAAATCATCACCAAATACCAGTATTGACATACGTAAATTGGGAACCGAGGGTTACAGTTTTGATAGAACATACATATACTTTGAAGTTTGATTTTAATGAAAAATAAATTTTTATGATTTTCATATTTGTTTGATAAAAAGATTTTCATATTTATTTTGAGCTTTGTTGATTATTTCATAAATATTCTATTCACATAACTTTTATACACTCACATGATTTGTTTACTCATGATTTTTTCATGAGCACATTTTTGAGCTTTATAGATTTTGAGTGTCAACTCTTATGTATTTAGCAATGCTTCATGGGATATATGATTTGTTTTCATATTTGAAGGATCTTTAACTAGTTATTCAAAAATTACTTTAAATTAGTCATCTATTCTTCATTTGGTAGTGTTTTTAATTTACAACTATTTTCAAATTTTATTTTGAAAACTTCTACCCTACAAGGGCGATTGGATGGGCGACCATACCTTATATACCCTAAATGAAAATCTTTTAAACATGTGCATGAATAGGGTGGATAATTATGAGTTATATACATGTTCTTCATGGAATCTTATATTTGTATACTCATATTTATTTCTTATATATGTATGTTTTAAATTTTTTTCATACATATATATAATTTAATTGTGCTTGTTTTACCATATCCTTACATGTTTAAAGCACAAATTATGTTTATGCTAAGTTTGACTAATTTTTAAATATTAATTGGTATCTTCATGAGCTTATGCATTATTTTCAATTGGTATTTCAATCGATATCAAAATATAATATTTTACCTTTTAATTGGTATCAAGAATTTATAAGATATTTCTAGTGGTATCAATAACCTACAAGAGATATTTTAAAATTTTGTTTATTTACAAGTGCTATCTTAAAATTTTGTTTATATATAAGTGGTATCTCAAATTTGTTGTGTTTTAAAGTGATTTCAAAATTTCTTGATATATATTAACTATATGCAAGGGGAGCTTAGCATCTCTTCTATATATAGAATCATGATGAGTGTATCTTAGATTGAGGAGCTTGATATCTCTTCTTTATGTGGTACACGTGTGTAGAGAGAGCTTCACATCTCTACTTATGCATTGTATATTTTGCTTTATGTGAGTTAGGGTTTTATCATCCCTTCTTCATGTAATGCATGTATGCAAGGGGAGCTAACTTCACGTCTCTCTTCTACATGAATGTATATCGCATATATATCTTTATTGTTTGCTTTATTTTCGCTCCTTTGTTGATGAATTGACAAAAAAGGAGAGAAGAATTTTGAGAGTTTTATATGCATGTTTATTTTCTTGTTTATGCATATATGTTTGTTTATGCAAAAAGGGGAGAAGAATTTGATGAGTTTATGAATGTTTATCTCCTTGTTTATGCAAATATGGTTGTTTAGTTTTATGCATTTTATTGAATATGTTTATGTTTATTGTTATGCATGAGTTAGGGGGGAGCTTCTATGAAGTTTAACTTTAATCTATGCATATATAACTCATGAGTCTTATCATCATCAAAAAGGGGAGATTGTTGGCCCAAAGGCCCATCACTCTAGTTTTGATGATGATTAACTCATATAGTTATAGCACTAATAATATTGTGTTTATTTAGTCTCAGATATTTGATCAAAATCTTAGTAGCTGTTTAGTTCCAACAAAGGATTCGAAGTCAAGTTTTGAAGTTAGCACGTGTTGATTCAAGAGCTCGCACATCAAAATCATCAAGTACTTAAGAGGAGTCTAGCTCATTAGATTAGGTTTGGACCAAGTCAAGAAGGAGAAGATTTTCAAGAAGACTTGTGTCGTGTTTATAAGTGTTAAGATTTTATTTTAGATAAAATATAAAGGATAGATTAGTTGGTGGATTGCTCAAGTTCATTTACACAAACACAAAATTTATATGTGTTTTCATAAGATAGTTTTGTATTTAGAAAAATATCGTTTTGGATTTAACAAAACTTATTTTAGAGATTATTGTCAAAAACATAGATATTTCATCTCATATATATAGTGGATCATATCTATACACACTATGCTTCAAAAGTGTTTAAAATTTCTTGTTTTTGTATTTGGAGAAGTTTTGAAAAAATCATTTTTCAATTTGAAGATTGTTTTTGAAAAATACAGTTTTTGTTTAAGGCCAAAATTTCTATATCACAAAAATAGTTCAAAATGTTTGTAATAGTGTTTTGATTTTTAATCAAACATGTTTGTATATTAAAGTATATTAATGAACTTATTTTTGTAGAATTTATGAGAATTTATGGGATTTTATTAAAGATAAAAAGACCAAGTTTTAATCCCAAAAGATGTCTGACCTGGCCACTGCCGGTTGACTGGACGGTCAACCGAGACAGAAATCGGTCGACCGGACCGGTCGATCGACCGATGTGCACAAACGTGCACAGCCATTTGGCTAGCGAGCGGTCGACCGTCCAGAGAGCTCTGCTCTCTGGATCTGGCCCCGGTCGACCGGGCGGTCGACCGGCCAGAGAGCTCTGCTCTCTGGATCTGGCCCCGGTCGACAGGTGGCACAACGGTCGGAAATCCGACCGTTGACCGGTCGACCGGTAGTCGACCGACAGCAACGTCAACTGCTGATTTGACCTCCAACGGCCATAGTTTGGGAGCCTATAAATTGGGGTTTCCTTAGACTGTTTTGACAAGATTTTTGGAGAGTTTTCAAGCTAGTTTTTCCCATCTTTTTCAGAGATTTTCTCCACTTGTTTTAGATCTAAAACTTCCATATCAAAAGGAGAGTTTTCAAGAGTGGTTTTCAAAAGAGATTTCTTGAGTTTTTAACCACATATCTATCCTAGTTTTTCTCACACATACTTGAGCTTTCCATTGTCATATCTATCCTATAGGAGAGTTGTTGTGAGAGTATATTTTTGGTGATCAAAGTTTTGAGATCACAAAAGTGTTCATCTTGTATTTGCGGAGGCAAACTTGTGGGTCATGTTGTTTCAAGTTCTTGTGGGAGCTCGGTGTAGAGGTGCGGCCTCGGCAAGGTAGTGTGCTTGCGTGTGTTGCTCTTGCGGGAACAAGTTGAAGGTTCACCTAGAGGGGGGTGAATAGGTGATGGCTAATCTAATGGTCACTTAATGATGAATAATGCGGAAGCTAAAACTAATTATGACCTAATTAAAACTTTTACACTAAACACCACGTATAACCAAAGAGTGTTGCCAAATTCCCCGTGAAGGGCTCTGGACAAACTCCTCTAGATTCCCCTTGAATGGGTTGAGGTGCCGCGTTGGCTCTCTTGGTTGAATACAAGTGTTAGCAAACAATCCCAAGCAAGTATATCAATTAAGCACAATGTATATCAAGCATGTAAATGAAAGCACAATAAATAGCATGCAAGATATAAAGTAAGGGGGAGAGAGAGAAAAGGCAATCGCAAACACAAAAGGGTTTGTTTCGAGGTTCGAGCACACTTGCTCTACATCCCCGCCTTCGACACACGAAGGATTTCCACTATGCAAGATCCCAATGGATCTCTCCTCGGTGCCGCAACACCTACAAGCCCTCGGACTCCCTAGTCCCGTACACACGCAAGCTCACTAGCTCGCCGAGGCCGCACCTCAAACCAACCGAGTCCGCACCCGAACTCAAAACAACGCGGACACACACGTCCGCCTCCTCAAAGTAACAAATGAAGTCTTTGGTGATCACAACACTTTGATCACCTAAAAACAATCTCACTACAACACACCTATAGGATGAATAATCAATGGATAGCTCAAGTGTGGTGTGAGAAAAACAAGGATGAGAGTGGTGGAGGAAAACTCAAAGAATCACTTTAAACACACTCTAAATAAAATCTTCCCTTTTGATTGGAAGTATTTGCACTCAAATATGTGGAGAAAACCCTTTTAAAAGAATGGGAAAAACTGGCTCTAAAACAATCTCCAAATCTTTTTGAAAACAGCCCCCAAATGACCCTTTATATAGAGTCTGAAAACTAGCCATTGGGGCTTTGTCAGAGCTGCTGGTCGACCCGTACGGTCGACCGCCAACGGTCAGAAATCCGACCGTTGAAGCCACGGTCGACCGCCCGGGTCGACCGAGCCACTGGAGCAGAGAGTACAACTCTCTGTCGGTCGACCTGCACGGTCGGCCGAGATTTCCAGAGAGCAGAGCTCTCTGGAGCGGTCGACCGGCACGGTCGGCCGTCCTCCAGTGCACAAAGGCGTGCACGTCTGTGCACGTCGGTCGACAGGTCCGGTCAGCCGACTTCAGTATTAGTCGACTATAAAGGTAATAAATCGACTTATCCGAAGCCTGAAACAATTTTCTGGGATTAAAAAGTTAGTCTTTTTGGCTCAAATAAAATCCCATAAAATACTTAAAAATCTACAAAAATAGTTTAACCAATATACTTTGATATACAAACATGCTTGCACAAAATCAAGGCATGCTTTAAAAGATTGGACTATTTTTGTAACTTGGAAATATTTGGCTCATGATAAAAACTGTATTTTCCAAAACATGTTTTCTAAACTTTGTTTTTCTAAAACATCTTCAAATACAAAAACAAGATATTATAATTCATTTTAAGGCATAGTGTGTATGGATATGATCCACTACACAATCAAGATGAAATATCTATGTTTTTGTCATTAAGCTCTAAACTTGGTTTTGGATTAAAACATGTATATGAGAAAACACCAAAAAACGAACAAAACACTTGAAATCTTCACTTGAATACATGTTTGGTTTTTGGTTAAAATTCTTTTCTAAAACAAACTAAATCAAGAGTGTGTGTGTATATGTACTTGAGCAATCCACCACTATTCTATCCTTTACATTTTTAACTAAAACAAAAACAAAATCTTATACCTAGACACAAGTCTTCATCTTCTTGAAGTCTTCACTTGAAGGCTTCTCATCTTCTTGACTTGGTCCAAGCTTGATCCAAAAGTTCCTTGGATCACACCGTGCTAGCTCCAAATCTTGACATTTTATCCTTTGTTGAGCTATGCACCTACTAAGATCTTGATAATGAATCTGTCACTAATTAAACACAAGATCATTAGTAAACATAACTTCATGAGTTGATCATCATCAAAACTAGGGTGATAGGCCTTTGGGCCAACAATCTCCCCCTTTTTGATGATGACAAAACTCATGAAGTTATATATGCATGGATTAAAGTAAAGCTTCAAAGAAGCTCCCCCTTAACTCATGCATAGACATAAATAATAATATATGACAATGAAGCTCATAAATATGTATGCAAATGTATGGAGATAAAACATATCAAATTCTTTTTCTCCTATTTGCAAAACAAAACATATATGCATAAACAAAAAATCTTATTATGTATATCTATTGTTTATTTGTTATGCATGAGAAAACTAAACACAAGTATGCATATAAACTCAATCTTTCTCCCCCTTTTTGTCAATCATCAACAAAGGGGTAAAAACACAATCAACAAATTTTCTCCCCCTTTTTTTTGTCAAAAACAAAGAGATCAAGAAGGGGTAATACAAATCAATCAATAAAGATTTATATGCGATTACATTCATGAAGAGGAAGACGCTAAGTTAGCTTCCCTATACATATACATTACATGAAAGAGGGATGACAAGCCCTAATTCACATAATGCATATTATGTAATGCATAAGAGGAGATGTGAAGCTCCCCTACACACGTATATCATATAAAGAAGAGTTGTCAAGCTCCTCAATTTATAATATACTTAACATGAATCCATATGTAAGAGAGATGTTAAGCTCTCCTTGCATATAGGAAATACAAATCAAAAATTTTTAAGTTTCTAATTTTTCTTAAACAAAATTTTTAGAGGTATCAGAGCTTTTGTAAAGCAAACAAATTTTAAGATACCAAATTGAAAATAATGATCAAATATTTTTTTTTTATTTTTCAACATAAACTTTGTGCCCTTTTTTTTAAAAATGTGAACCAATTGTAAGTTAAGCACATGAAATCATATATATATGTATGAAATGAGTATACCAATTGACATTGATACATACATATAGAAAACAAAATATGAGTATATACAAAAAATATCAATTTAGATACCAATTGAAGGAGTTTCAATGATACCAATTGAAATAACAATGTAAACAAGTATATATCTCATATAACTATACCACCCTACATATGCTCAAGATAGAAGATTTTCAATGAAGCATACAAGTCATAATCGCCCATCCATCCTCCCATTGATGGTAGGGGTTTTCAAAAATAGATTTGAAAAATAAGCTTTGTTTAAAAAACGCTACCAAATGAAGAACAATTAACTAGTTAAAATTATTTTTGAAAAACTAGTTAAAGATCCTTCAAAAACATGAAATCAAAGCATATGTATTTCATGAATCATACTAAGTACATAAAAGTTCAAGCACTCACAGTCCATAAAGCTCAAAATTATCTTGAAAAGTAAAAAATGAGTGTTCAAAGGTTATGTAAATGGTATTTTCATGAAAATAAACATTGAAGCTCAAAAGGATCATAAGTCAGATTTTAACAAAACAAAAATATAAAAATTTATTTTTCATTAAAACACTAATCTTCATGGTATATGTATGATTTATCTAAAACTAGCAATACACATACATATCCCAAACATAAAAGAGTCTATAAAATGTATTTGCATGAAGGCAAGAGACTCACGGGTATACATGTATATTAAAAATACATATACATGAAGTAAAGCATAAAATTGGCAAAGCATGTATAAATGAGAATCATCAAAACTAGCCTATACATGTGCATATAGTGGGTACAAATGAGCATGAAGTGCAAACATATGTAAGTCACGTGTAACTCACTATTTGTACATGTATAATACAAGTTTTGATAAAAACTACATCTAAGCATGTTTTTACCACATGAAGCACATAAAACATGATCATGCTAAAAATATCATGAATGAACAAGCATGAACATAAATAAAATGAGAGTTTAGAGATTGTTACCAACTTCAAAGCTCCAATCATGGTGGTTGACCCACCAAAACTCCTTGATAGCGATGCATCTATATATGTGTCCATCAAGTCCAAGTGCATCCACCATCAAGGCACCAAATCTCTCACGTCTTGAGAGATCCCTCACCTACATCAAAAACATGGGGTGGGGGTTTTGGTACCCATTTTTTTTGGGTCCACGGGGTTAGCATTGTGTTGAGGAACCCAAACATTTTTATTAGCAAAATTTAAAACATGCAACTTATCAGAACAAAATTTTGCTAAATGGCCTTTGCGGCCACAATGTGTACACTTGTACACCTTATGATGCTTATGTGTGTTGGTGTGATCATGACGTGCAACATAAGCATGATGAGAATGATGTGCATGAATGTGTGGAGTTTGTTTCTTTGAAAACATAGACTCCAACCTAGAATGATCAAATGCACATTTGCTCAAAGTTGAGCTCAAACAATTAATTTTATTTTTCAAATTCTTAATCTCACTATCATCAATGGTAGCATGTAAAGAGTAATGAGAAATAGAATCATTTTTCTTAGTCTTTTTAGAAAAATTTTCTTTTTCAAAATTTTTCTTTTCAAACAAGAATTTTCTTGAAAAACAATTTCTTTTTGTTTTTCCACCAAAGCAATTTTATCTTTCAAAATCGTGTTCCCTTCACAAAGATCATTTAATTTAGATATAAGGGAAACATTCTCATTTTTCAAATCTTTATTTTCTTTTTCTAAACATGCAATATTAGATTTAAAAGAATCTTGTTCTATATGCATGCAATCAACTTTCTTTTTCAAATTTTTATTTCCTTTTTAATCATGTCATATTTCTCAAGCAATAATTGGCAAAAAGTGGTAAACTCATCATATGACATGTTATTATCCTCATCCTCGGATTCGGTAGGTACCTCAAGGGGGTTATCCCCTTGGACCATATAGCACTTGTTGGAGGTGTCGCTTCCAACATCCGAATCGCTCCCCGCATAGTATTGTTCATTTTCGTCAAGGGAGATGAGGGTATTCCATACTACAAAAGCCGAATCAAAATTAAAAACTCTAGATAAATAAACATCATCTAGGGTAGACTTTAAAGCATGAAGGGCTTTTGCATTAGCCTCAAAATTCTTACCATCTATACAATATGCATTATTAGTAGTGGCAAGATAGACATGAATACCTAGGGCCTTGAGGTACAATGACATCTTAACTTTCCATATATGGATGTTAAGAATGTCAAACATGGGTGGTGACATGAAGTCCATGGTGTGTGTACAAAATAATGTGATTAGCCTAAAAATGAGGATCTTTAACTCTAAGTTGTTAGACCAAATCAGAGTACCAAGCTCTGATACCAATTGAAGGTTCACCTAGAGGGGGGGTGAATAGGTGATGGCTAATCTAATGGTCACTTAATGATGAATAATGCGGAAGCTAAAACTAATTATGACCTAATTAAAACTTTTACACTAAACACCACGTATAACCAAAGAGTGTTGCCGAATTCCCCGTGAAGGGCTCTGGACAAACTCCTCTAGATTCCCCTTGAATGGGTTGAGGTGCCACGTTGGCTCTCTTGGTTAAATACAAGTGTTAGCAAACAATCCCAAGCAAGTATATCAATTAAGCACAATGTATATCAAGCATGTAAATGAAAGCACAATAAATAGCATGCAAGATATAAAGTAAAGGGGAGAGAGAGAAAAGGCAATCGCAAACACAAAGGGTTTATTTCGAGTTCGAGCACACTTGCTCTACATCCCCGCTTTCGACACACGAAGGATTTCCACTATGCAAGATCCCAATAGATCTCTCCTCGGTGCCGCAACATCTACAAGCCCTCGGACTCCCTAGTCCCGTACACACGCAAGCTCACTAGCTCACCGAGGCCGCACCTCAAACCAACCGAGTCCGCACCCGAACTCAAAACAACGCGGACACACACGTCCGCCTCCTCAAAGTAACAAATGAAGTCTTTGGTGATCACAACACTTTGATCACCTAAAAACAATCTCACTACAATACACCTATAGGATGAATAATCAATGGATAGCTCAAGTGTGGTGTGAGAAAAACAAGGATGAGAGTGGTGGAGGAAAACTCAAAGAATCACTTTAAACACACTCTAAATAAAATCTTCCCTTTTGATTGGAAGTATTTGCACTCAAATATGTAGAGAAAACCCTTTTAAAAGAATGGGAAAAACTTGCTCTAATACAATCTCCAAATCTTTTTGAAAACAGCCCCCAAATGACCCTTTATATAGAGTCTGGAAAACTAGCCATTGGGGCTTTGTCAGAGCTGCCGGTCGACCCGTACGGTCGATCGCCAACGGTCAGAAATCTGACCGTTGGAGCCACGGTCGACCGCCCGGGTCGACCGAGCCACTGGAGTAGAGAGTACAACTCTCTGTCGGTCGACCTGCACGGTCGGCCGAGATTTCCAGAGAGCAGAGCTCTCTGGAGCGGTCGACCGGCACAGTCGGCCGTCCTCCAGTGCACAAAGGCGTGCACGTCTGTGCACGTCGGTCGACCGGTCCGGTAGGCCGACTTCAGTATTAGTCGACTATAAAGGTAGTAAGTCGACTTATCCGAAGCCTGAAATAATTTTCTGGGATTAAAAAGTTAGTCTTTTTGGCTCAAATAAAATCCCATAAAATACTTAAAAATCTACAAAAATAGTTTAACCAATATACTTTGATATACAAACATGCTTGCAAAAAATCAAGGCATGCTTTAAAAGATTGGACTATTTTTGTAACTTGGAAATATTTGGCTCATGATAAAAACTGTATTTTTCAAAACATGTTTTCTAAACTTTGTTTTTCCAAAACATCTTCAAATACAAAAACAAGATATTATAATTCATTTTAAGGCATAATGTGTATGGATATGATCCACTACACAATCAAGATGAAATATCTATGTTTTTGTCATTAAGCTCTAAACTTGGTTTTGGATTAAAACATGTATATGAGAAAACACCAAAAAAACGAACAAAACACTTGAAATCTTCACTTGAATACATGTTTAGTTTTTGGTTAAAATTCTTTTCTAAAATAAACTAAATCAAGAGTGTGTGTGTGTATATGTACTTGAGCAATCCACCACTATTCTATCCTTTACATTTTTAACTAAAACAAAAACAAAATCTTATACCTAGACACAAGTCTTCATCTTCTTGAAGTCTTCACTTGAAGGCTTCTCATCTTCTTGACTTGGTCCAAGCTTGATCCAAAAGCTCCTTGGATCACACCGTGCTAGCTCCAAATCTTGACATTTTATCCTTTGTTGAGCTATGCACCTACTAAGATCTTGATAATGAATCTGTCACTAATTAAACACAAGATCATTAGTAAATATAACTTCATGAGTTGATCATCATCAAAACTAGGGTGATAGGCCTTTGGGCCAACACAAGTGAGGGGACTAGTGAGTCCAAGAGTTCTAGTGTGCATTCCTTGTAGGTGTTGTGGCACCAAGTGATCCGGTGGGATCGTTTATAGTAAAAATCCTTTATAGTGTTGAAGGCGGGGACGTAGAGTAAGGGTGCTCGAACTTCGAAACAAATCTCCTGTGTTTTTGATTGCTCTCTCTATCTCTCACTTGTGTTTATATCTTACATACTTGCATTACTTATCTCCTATATGCTTGATATATCTTGTGCTTAATTGTTATATGCTTGGAATTGTTTGCTCACGCTTGTTTTCAACCAGAGAGCCATAGTGGCACCTCAACTCTTATCTAGTGGAATCTTGAGGAGATAGTTCAGAGCCCTCCACCGGGAATTCGGTTACACTCTTTGATTATACCTTGTGTGTTTAACATAATAGTTTTTAGTTTACATAAATAGTTTTAATTCCGCATTAATTCATCATTAGATTAGCTAGTCACTTATTCACCCCTCTCTAGGTAAACTTCAGAAAGATCTTGGAAAAGCTCCCCCTCAAATTATACTATCTATCAAGTATAAGAAAATATTATGACTTTAAATTAATTTGACAATATAACCAAGTCACACATATATGCATATATAAAGTTGATACCAATTTAGAGTAATATGTATATATTACCTACCATCCTTTCAATCCTCCTTCCTCCAAAAACAATATGCAATGAATAAAAATAATGAATCATGACATTACATATAAGCATGAAAATGGATATACATGAGGTTCATAAAGTACCAAAACAAGAAACTTAATAACTTAATAACTCAAATATCTCTCCCCTTTTTTGTCATGCATCAAAAAGGGAAAAGATATCAACGTAAAAGAGATATTAATTTGAAAAATATATGCATAAAGAATTTAAAAATACATGAAACAATTTCAAAACTTATAAATCCATAAAACAAACATTTAACTCACCACAAATGAATGACATCTATTATAATCTAGTGGTTTAGTAAAAATGTCTGCAAGCTGAAAATCGGTAAAAACATAATCAACTTCAATATCACCTTTCCATGATGATCTCTAAGAAAGTGATATCGAATATCAATATGCTTGGTCTTGCTATGTTGATTTTCATTTTTTGTCATATGAATAGTTATAGTATTATCACAAAATATTTTAATATGGTCATAATGCAAATCATAGTCAAGGAGAGTATGTTTCATCTAAAGAACTTATGCACAATAAGCCCCGGCCGCAACATATTCCACCTCAGCGGTTGAGAGGGCTGAGGAATTTTATTTCTTGGAAGACCACGAAATAAGACAATTTGCTAGAAATTAACAAGTACCACTAGTGCTCTTCCTATCCACTCTACAACCGGCATAGTGAGCATCTGAATAACTCATCATGGGAAATTGTTCGATTTTCGGATACCACATGACTATTCCAATAGTACCCTTAAGATATCTAATAATGTATTTTACCGTAATTAAGTGAGACTTTTTAGGATAAGATTAAAATCTAGCATATAGATACACACTAAATATAATATCCGGCCTATTAGCCGTCAAATAAAATAAACTACCAATCATGCTTCTATAAATTTTAATGTTCATATTTACACCTTTTACATCCTTATCAAGTTTTATTGTAGTAGCTAATGAGAGTCTTACTTAGCTGTGCATCTTTAAGCCCAAATCTCTTGATGAGTTCTCTTGTGTAGTTGGCTTGATTGATGAAAATCCCATCACTTCTTGCTTGATTTGGAGTCCATGAAAGTAGTTTAACTCTCCCATCATGGACATCTCAAACTCGTTCTTCATGCATGATTCAAATTCTTTACAAAGCTTTTTATTAGTGGATCCAAAAATAATATCAGCGACATAAATTTGAATAATTAGGATATCACTATCTATATGTTTTGTAAACAAAGTGGTGTCAACTTTACCTTTAACAAAATCATTTTAAATTAGAAAAGTTGAAAGCCTTTCATACCAAGCTCTTGGAGCTTGTTTTAAACCATACAAGGCTTTATCAAGTTTGAAACAAAATCTGGAAGTGTAGAATTAACAAACCTGAGGGTTGTTCAACATATACTTTCTCTTCTATAAAACTATTTAAAAACACACTTTTGATATCCAATTTAAAAAGTTTGAAATCTTTAAAAGAAGCAAAGGCAAGTGTCATCCGTGTAACTTCAAGCCGTGCCACGGGTACAAAGGTTTCTTCAAAATCGATACTTTCGATTTAGGTGTAAGCTTGGGCCACTAACCTAGCTTTATTTCTAATAATATAACCCGACGCATCCAACTTATTCCTAAAATCCATTTAGTATCAATAGTTGGTCTATCATAGGGTCAGGAATAAGATGCCAAACTTGGTTGCGTTCAAATTGATTTAGCTCTTCTTGCATGTAACCAATATAAATCGGCCTCAGTTTCGGATAGTATATGAAATAAAAGCAAAATGGCCACATAAATCATGGAGTTTGGATCGAGTAGCTACCCCCTTGGATACATCACCTATGATGAGGTTCTTGGGATGATTTGAAGCAAATCTCCAATCATTTGAAAGTGGTTGTGTTGGCTCCACTTCAACCTCTTGAACTTCACATTGTTCTTCAATCTTTGGCTTTACTTCCTCTATAGGTGAGTCTTTTAAGGTTATCTTCTCTGTATCTTCATCTAATAAATCAATCTCTACAACATTCTTCACAAAAGCATTAAATTCATTAAACTTGACATGTATAGATTCTTCAATAGTCAAAGTAGATCTATTGAAGACTCTATAGACCTTACTAGTATTTGAATGCTCAACAAATATGGCTTCATAAGATTTAACATCAAATTTTCCTAAATTGTCTTTAGTGTCTAAAATAAAACATTTACAACCAAAAAATTTAATATAAAAAACATTAGGTTTTCTTAAATAGTAAATTCCAAATGAAGCTTTATAAGCATTTTTACAAAAATAAATTCTATTTAAGAGGTAACATGATGTGTTTACGGACTCGGCCCATAAGTATTGAGGGAGTCTGTATTTATTTATCATTGTCCTACCCATTTTTTGAAGAGTACAATTCTTTCTTTCAACGAGTCTATTTTGTTGTAGAGTTCTAGAACATGATAGTTCATGTTTAATTCCATGTTCTTTATAATAAGTAATAAAGGAATGGTTAATGAATTCACCGCCCCTATCACTTCTTATACATAAAATTGAAATATCTTTTTCTTTTTCAACTCTTTTTCCAAAAACTTGAAAATATGATAAAGCTTGATCTTTGTGTTCTAAAAAGAAAACTCATGTAAAATTTGAAAAATCGTCAACCAAAACAAAGACAAAATGAGTGATTTTTTATTTTAGTTAGACCAAACAAATCCATCTGAATTAACTCCAAGGGTCTTGATGTCATGATATCCTTGATATTTTGAAAGAGGACTTGGTTTGTTTCCCATATTGTCACGCATCGCAAATGCGGTACTTTTCAAATTTCAAACAAGGAATAACTTTCACCATTTCTTTATTGTTAATTCTAGATAGATGGTCAAACAAAATATGGCCTAGTCTCCTATGGCATAACCAAGAGTCTTCATTAAAAGCATTTAAATATGTAAGATTGTAATGTAAATTAGACATATCAATTATGTACACATTATTTTCACGAAAATTGGAAAGCACACATGCATTGATTTATCTATCTAAAACATTGCAAGCTAAATCATTAAAAACACTTTAAAACCTCTATCATAAAGTTGACTAATACTCAAGAGATTATACTTAAAACCATCAACTAAAACAACATTTTCAATTAAAGGAGATGAGCCAAGTTTAGTGTTACCTATATTGATAACTTTTCCTTTGGAATCATCTCCGAAGGTGATGATGTTACCTTCATGGTATTTTGATAGGGTTGTTAAATTGTTGATATCCCAAGTCATATGCCTTGAACAACTTCTAGCAAGATACCACGCTCCCTACGTCTTGGAGCCTTGGTTTGTACCTATATCAAATAACGAATTGGTTGATTTTGGTATCCAAATTTTCTTGGGTCTTATAATATTAGATTTTTTTAACCCAAATGTGATCATTAGAAATATTTATTCTATCAAAGCAAAATTTGGCTAAGTGACCCTTTCGGCCACAATAAGTGCATGAATAAATTCTACCATATATAAAAGCATGATGGGAGTGTAGGGTGTGAACATTCTTGGTATGTATAGTATGTCTAGCATGAGGTGTATGCATACGTTGTGATTTAGGAATGTGGGTATGTGTAGTATGATGAGCATGTGTAGTGTGAACATGTTTCTTTGGAGTATGTTTCTTAGGAAACATTGCCTCCAACCTAGTTTTATCAAACTCACATTTCTTTAACACATCTCCTAAAGAGTTAATTTTTTATCCTTTAAAATAGAAATCTCATTTTTATCACTTAATGAAAATTTTGTATTACATGAAATTTTATATGCATCAAAATCTTTTTGCGTGAATATGAGTGTGAAAGATAAATCATCTTTTTCTTTTGAAAGTATAAACAATTTTATTTTGAAGAGTTTTATTTTCTTTTTTCAATTTTAAATACTTTTTTTTTAAGGAAATCATAGTTGTTAGACAACTCTTCAAAAGTCTCGCCCAATTCATCCATTGTTAATTCATTATCATCAAGTGAGGGTTCAAATATTACCTTAGGTTTGTTATCATTAGCCATGAAATATACATGCGTCGTATCCACTTCTTCATCAGTTTTACTCTCTGTGTCCCAAGTGGTTTTGAGAGCCTTCTTTTTGTAGGGATTCTTGGAGGTTGATGGTTTTTTCTTGGTCTCCGGACAATGTTCGAAGGGAAAAAGGTGAGCAAGAGTTTAGAGTAAACCATTTAAGTTATTGTGTGAATGTTCAAGCTCTGGTATGTATGTAGAATTAATATGCTCCTTTGAGCTATTGTTTATAGTAAAAACTATAACAGGTCGTATCTGCAGGGAGGGCTAGTGATGGAAGCTTTCTTAGTCTTGTTGTTCTTATTTTTGGAAAGAATACAAAAAGTCCTTTTTTGTTCAAGAATTGGAAAAGAAAAATGATGAATTTTGTTGTGTTAAGAAAAGAAGAACGAAAACAAGGAAGGTAGAATGAAAACGGTGAAGTTTGAAAAAGTAAAAAAGAAAAATGGACTTTGTATGAGGAAGAAAGTTTTTAGAAATTAAAAGAGTTTTAATCAGATAGAAAGAAAGTCATGACTAACAACAACTCTACACTACTAACTTACTAATCTCTTGGATGATTTGTACCTCATGTAGATTCATTGGCATATTGTCCATCTTGCTTCATCAAGTCAAAGAGTTGTCCTAATTTATTGAGATGTTCTTCTCTTAGTTTGGATAAGTGGCCTCCTTGGATCATAGGCTCCCAATAGGTTCACAAGAATGGAACTTAAGAATTTGAGATTCACAATTAGATATGCATAACAAGAATGTTACGTTCATTAGATCATTAAAGCCATGGTTTAGCTAGCATGAAATAAGAAGCTAGTGCATTAATTTGTTAGCATATTAAGGTGATCACATCATCATGTTCCATCAAGGCTTTTGTTAAAGAAATAAGGCTCCAAATGAGGCACACATGAATCATATGGAGGAAATCATAAAACCTTCAAAAATAACACTAATCTTCATTGGAAATTAAAGAGACTTGTTAGGCACAAGACTTAGAAATTATAAACATCCAATGAATCATTTGAGTTACCATTATCTAAGAGTTAGTAGTTAGTAGTGTTAGAGGTTAGTTAGTCATGTTAGAGAGTTAGTTATCCATGGAGAAGTAAAGAAAAGAAGAAAACGTAGTAGATTAAAGTGCAAGGAATTAAAAGCTTGAAAGTAAATAGAAAGAATTAAAAGAACAAGAAATTAGAGAAAGGAGAACATGAATTTTGCATTTGATTTTCACTCTCAGTTACAGAGACCTCAGTCTCGCCCTCTCTCTTTTTTCTAGTATCTAAAAGGAGAAAAAATTACAAGAGAAAACTAAAGAGGAACCTAAAGAAATTTTAAACCTTCTCCTAAAATTTATGACTATCCTCCCCCCACAACAAAAGCCCTAGGGTTTTTATATAGATGCCAGGAGCTTATCGCTATCAATAGTAGCCGTAGGATCAAACGCTACATCAACAACCCTAGTATTGTCGCAAAACGTGGCCAAAGCCGCGTTTCCTGGGCAGAATCTTGGATGTTATGCCAGCGATCACGCTGACAGGCTGTCTCTGCCCAGGTGTCCTATCGGAGCTTCTGGAACCACGAAGATATTCCCTGGTTCATTACAGATGTGGGCTTCTTTGATTTAGGCTCTTTTAATCTCCTTTAAATCCTTGAATTATCTTGGATTTAGGTCTTCTTCTCTATTAAAGAGTGCACCTAAAATTTAAGAGAAATAGCCATTAGAAAGATTATTTTTATTGATAATTTGCATGAAAATGTGATGTAAAATGATACTAAATTGAACATTAATCACACCCCCATACCTAATTTTTGCTCGTCCTCGAGCAAAATAAGCAAAGAAAAAAAGGTAAAATCCTAACTACATTATAACACCACTTTCGTAGGTGACACGATTACACTGTGCATGTGAAATAAGTCGTTAAACCTCTAAGTTACCCTAGAGGAGGAGTGTTGTCTTCTGAGAGCTTTCAGCAGATTGCACTCACAAAATCCAAAGAAAAAGAAAACATGTTAGTGATTTTTCAAAAAGAAAAAGAAAGAAAGTTTATGATCCATTCTTGTAAAATTTTAAGTGATCTTCTGGTTTTAGGTTACCCAACCTATTCCTTCTCATTATAGGTCTCCATTTGAAGTTTTGTCTTCAATTAAGGTTAAGTTTCAATAATAGAAAGAGATTCAGATTTGTATCAAGCCTAAAATATATATATTTATATGTATGAGGAATTAATCTTAGATTATGATACTTTTATTTATATTCTATTATTATATATATATTTTTTGTTTCTATATATTTTTTTATGTTTTTACACTTAAGCTTTCTAATTTACCCATATAGCGGGCCTTTTATCGATGACTCTTAGACCAGATGGTCTTAGGGCACTAGATTAGGATACATTCCTGAGATTCAAGGACTCGAGTAAATAAGGTCACAAATGCTAAGCACTCAACTACCTTTAGGCGTGACTAGTCAGGCTTCTTAAGGCATAACTAACCAGCTTAATTGGTGATTAAGTATTTATTTCTAACATTTTTCTTTTTTATTTTCTTTTTTATTACTTTATATCTTATATAAATATAGGTACTAAGTCTTTGGTAAATCCCTTAACATATAAATGTATATAATACTTAAAAAAAATTCAAAATCTAATTATCTTTCTATTCTTTCTTTCTTAACCTAAATATCCAATAATTCTTCTTATTTTAGCTTATATTAAGAAATCTTAGTTTAGAGTTTCCCTAGTTCCTAAGATCAAGTTAATTTTCTTAAAAATAGATCAAAGAAATATTTTTTATAAGGAAATCAAAATCTTAAAAAAATAAAAATCCTAAAAAACAAATTAAAAAATCTATGTTAGTATTCACCCCTCACACCTATCTCATGTATTGTCTCCAATGTATGCAAATAAAATACATGCATGAAATAAGGTAATGAAAGGATATCACCCCCTCCTATGCCTCGAACCAGCCGTGGTGCTTGCACCGGCCGACTGTGATTTCCGCAAACCCTCCTCAAATCGTTCCAAACGAGTGGTTTGCTCTTTCATCTGATTTCTTAACCTAATCTGGCCCTTAAAAAATTTCTTGCCTTTCCATATAGAAGACATGAAGGCCTAGAATCAGTGGGTAGGGGGCTGCTGCCAAAAAGCATGCTCATCATCCTCCTCCAATAGTTCCTCAGAAGAGGATTCTGCTTGGACATCTTCAGGCTGAATACTAGGGGTCCAAACAACATGTAAACAATTGTTATATTTGCTAGTTGCCTATTCTGGTGCAACAAATACCCGGTCATAAGAATCAAAGACATCGTCTGGTAGGAAATTCTTACACAAACGAGTCACTAACACGGGATGCAAATATTTGGCACCTCTTGTTCGTGTGGAGTTGGTGATAAGATAGTTAAATATGATCGTGTTAATGCATACTGTGTGTTGCTTTGTCATCAGATCATGAAAAATCTACAACACAAGCCTATTGAAAGAAGTGGTGTGGTCTAGGCCAAGGATATTGCATTGGATCCAGCATCCAATACAATGTATGTTCCTGAAGGTTGTACTGGCTTTGAGCCAACGGTCCTACTCAGTGCATCGAGCACCCATGATGGTCATGTACTCTATCAAAGGAAGGGGCTCGCTATAGTGTGGGTTGCTGGGGATTTGTGTGTAATCCTCTATCACATCAGTTGTGATAATGATGTCCCCAGTCACCATATGTGAAAATACACCTAGAGGGGGGTGAATAGGTGTACTAACTAATCTAATGATAATGATGCGAAATTAAAAACTATTTAAGCAAATTAAAACTATCAAGCTAAACACACAAAGTATAATACAAGAGTGTAGCCGAATTCTCTGTGAAGGGTTCTGGACTATCTCCTCTAGATTTCTCTAGATTAAGAGTTGAGGTGCCGATATGGTTCTCATGGTTGAATACAAGTGTGAGCAAACAATCCCAAGCATATAACAGTTAAGTACAAGATATATCAAGCATATATAAGCAATGTAAGCTTGCAAGATATATAAACGCAAGCGAGAGAGAGCAATCACAAACACGAGAGAATTGTTTCGAGGTTCGAGCGCCCTTGCTCTATGCCCCCGCCTCAACACTAAGAAGGATTTTCACTAAAATCGATCCCACTGTGTAGTATCCCCTATTTAATAATACCATATACTTATTTAAAAAAATTATCTTATTATTATTAATTAACTTAGTAACATTATTGGTAGTATTATTGTTTATGACTTGTAGACTCTTATTGCTTATATTTAGTTATTTTAAATTATTATTAATGGGTAGTATTATTATTTTCATTCCAAACCCAATAAGCTCTGCCCATTCTCCTTTTCCTTTTGTTTTCTTTTCTTTTTATGCTAAGCCCACATGAGCTAAGCCCACTTTCTTATTTTTTATCTTTTTCTATTTTCTTTAAGCCCAAAAACTAAGCCCGCGAGCCCACTCGCTATTTTCTTATTCTTCATATCACTTATTTCTTTTAACTATAGCCCAATAATCAATAACCCATTACCATTGAGATCCTTACCCATTAACCCAAAACCCAATCCTAATCTTAATCCAATTCTAATTTATAATCTAATTTAAATATAAAATCATAATTCAAATTCCAATCCAAACTCCCATCTTAATCCTAACTACTAAATTAAGCATTCTAAATCTAACTGGGATTCAAGTTTCTAAAATATCTAATAATCTATATAAAGACCAAACTCTTTCTTTCTCTTCTACCTCAAGAGAAAATCCTAAGCCTAACTCTCCCACCTCCTTCTTTCTTTTCTCCTCAAGCGAAGCATGAACAAAAGGATCTTGAAGTGCAAAGATTGAGGAAGATGCTAGGGGAGGTCAAAACCTAGTAAACAATTTATCTTCTCACAATTTATTAAAATCGTGTTCATACTATGATCTCCATGAATAATTTTATACATCAAAAACCCAATCTAAAATCCAACTAAAATACATGTGAAGATATACTAACTTATAATTTTAATTTATATATTTTTTCAGAATTTTTAACAAAAGATTTTCAAAAAAAAAAGAGATTTCAAAAAAGAAAGGGAGAGGCTGCTGCTCTCGGCCAGGCCGAGAGCAGCCGGCCTGGGCATGCCCGAGCCTGGGCCTGGCAGTACAGGGCAAGGCCTGTGCTAAAAAAAAAAAAGAAAAAGAAGGAAAATCTTGGACCAGGCCTAGGCCTGGCCTGGTCCGACCTGGTCCAGCCTGGGCCTGGGCTGGGCCTGGGCTTTTGGATATATAAAAAAAAAGAAAAAGAAATAATGAAAGAAAAGAAAAGAAGAAAGAAAGGTGAATTTGTATATTACAATAATTTAGTAAAAATATAAAAAATAAAGAAAAATATAATAATATTCTACAATACTTCTACTTTCTGTGATAAAACTTTTAGACTAATACCACTATAAATTAAATGAAATCACCCACTTTAAAGCCATTATCCTTAATGGTAAATTTAGACCCGTTAAACATTTTTAATAGTTTAAAGTCTATTAAAAATCCAACAAAAATTAGAAATTAGTTTAAATTAAATCTATTAGCTTTAGTAGACCTAGAGGATCATATTCCCAACCCCAAACTAATTAATCAAGATTAAAACCCATTATAACTCGTAAGTAAAATATCCTTTTAAAAATCTAATAATTTCTATTAGAATGAATCATGTAGATTTATCGGGGCCTTATGATTTTAGTGCTTGGGACTTAGGATCAAGTTCAGGTGAGTGTTCTTTGTCTTCTCATTGAGTATTTTAGTATTATTTAATTTTATTGTGAGTGTTTCTTTTCTTTGTATAATTTTATTAAATTTTGTTGTGAGTGTTTCTCTTCTTTGTTTAATTGTGTTGTGAGTATTTGTTCCGCTGTATTTCTTTATTTACGGTTGTCGACATACGTTTATATATTACCCTTATCATTTCATTTGATTTTCCGTTATATTTTACCAGTTTAATTATTGTATTACTTCATGAGACGTCAATGATTGTTCACCTTAATTACCTAGTTGATATGAGCTTGTATCAGCGTCATTTCATATGTTGGTAATTTATCGTTGTTAGCTTAGGCCTAGTATTAGAAGACGTTAGACCAGACTTGATCTTGTTACTAACTAGTTGTGATAAATCTTAGGATAAGTATATTGATCTTGAGGCTGATTGATTGATGATTGAGGATTAGAGATTCATATTTTATGTATGATATTTATCGGACAAATTGTTGGTGACTATTCGACTAGAACTCTTTTGAATATTAAGGATGAGCTAGGCATGATGTTGCTTTATCGATAGACTGTTTTACCGACACATGAATATGTATGAATATAATACTCTTGACGCTAGTGTATTGATGAGACAGACTTCTGGACTATTGGGAGCTATTATTTCGGGATTCCTGCATTGGTGAGCTTGACTGATATATTGATGACCTTATTAATATTGATTACTAGATATAGGGATGACTTAGATTTCACATTGATCGAGGATGTGGCACTCCTTAATTATGATCTTTGTTTTGGATTGATGAAATAAAGACCATTGAATTTACCCTGGTGATTTGATTGAGTACTGATGATCTTATCAATGTTGGATATTAGATGTAGAGATAATTGAGATGTTATGTTAATCGAGGAGGTTATATTCTTTAGTTATGATCTTGATTATTGTTGGATAACTCTGATTTTGATCTTGATGATATATATATTACTTCATGATTGGTTCTTGACTATTTCAGTTATGGAGATAAAGTTAATATGAATTATTTCATTGATATCGATGACTATATTACATGTTCGGAGTTTTATGACAACTATTGATCGATCTGATTTATTGATGACTTAGAGGATGGATATATCGATGATTTTGAGGATATGAGTTAATTATATACATTGCCCGGATTATTCTATTCATGACAGTAGGTCATTACTCATCCTGAATATTTTGATTTACCTAAGAAACTTGACTGATTAAACTTGGCATCTACCTGATAACTATCATGTCCATGTTGCCATTAATTGCTGGGAAAATATTGTTACACTGTAACAACACTTTCATGTTATACTAGTTACATATTCCTGTTATATCGGTATCCTGTTAATTGATATTATATATTCCTATTATATCAGTATCCTGATTACACATGTTGATATTGTTACCGTGACTATCACCGAGTTATCTTAGTAAATTTTAGATAACATGTACATTAATAATCTTGATAACTAATGACTTGATATAAAACAACTTACACTGGGATTGAGAAAACTGATGGAGGAGACAACGTCTTTATTTTGAGTGGACCTTGTTGGCCCAAAAGGTTACACTCTCCATTTGTTTAGAGTTTTGATGATAACAAAAAAAATAAGAGCCATTTGGTACTAATAAGTTTGTTCAAGATAAGTTTCAGGTTTTGTACCATGTTTGGAGGTCATTGCTTAGCTTTTGAAAGAAATTCTAAGTTCATGGAGCAAAGAAGGTTTATGGCACATCAAGGAAGGAACATAGAAGAGAAGGCTCTAGCTAGCTTTGCATGGTTCAAGACTTCAAGATTGCTCATAAGACTTCATTAGTCTTGTTTCTAGTTTTATAGTTTTGTTAAAGAATAGTGATTAGGATTGAAGCTCTATATTCCAACACACACGTTTTTGCGCACATGCATTTCCTAGAAATATTCCCTATAAATATATATAAAATAATTTAATACAAAGCCTTTTGATTACAAACTCAATTTTATGTTTTATATATATCTCTAATCAAAAATATTTTATTAGATATCAAAATCTCTTTAAAATTCTTGATCAGTCTTGACTTTTGGCCTGAGCCGGTCGACCGACCGGTCGACCGACACTCAACTGGTTTTCTGGCAGGTTGGATGCGTATCCGTATGCACGTTCTTCGGCCGACCGGGCGGACGACCGAAGACTTCGGTCGACCGGGCGGCTGGCCGACTGAAGTGGTGTCACTCTCTGTTTGTTTCGGTCGACCGGGCGGTTGACCGAGAGCCTGCAACGGCTCTTTTTGTTTGAATCCCGGTCGACCGGCCGGTCGACCGAGGTAGCCGTTTCAGCCATAACGGTAAGCTTTTAAACACGTTTTAAATTTGTATTTTTCATTTCTAAACAGATTTAGGGGATATTTTATGGGTCAAATTCTTCCTAATTAACATTATATGAGTTTACTTTTTAATCCCTACCCCTCTCCTATAAATAGAGGTGATTAGGGTTATGTTTTCTATAACAACAACAACAAGCAATATACAAAAAGTTTCAAAAGTTTTCAAAGCTTTCAAGAGAGTTTGATTCTTGGTTTTTAGGCTGAAGATTCTCTCATCGCTGAAGTTTTATTTTCTAAACTCTCTCTAGTTCATTTCCTTTTTCCACTTACACTATTTGAGCTTCAATTCTAACCATTACTCTACAGGACTCTTGTAAGGGAAAGAGGCGTTTGCAAAAGATAGTTTGTGGTCTTTTGATCACTAAGAGAGATCTTGTACTTGAGATTGTGGAGTTGGGTACTCCGGTGTGATTGTAATTCTTTGTGAAGTTATAGTTATTAGAAATCCTTCTGGGTGAAGGCGGGGACGTAGAGCTGGGTGCTCGAACCTCGGAAAAATTCTCGGTGTTTGCGTTTGGTTTACTTGCTCTTATCTCTTGCATTATATTCTTGCTCCTAATTCTTTCTTCAATCACTTACTTTATATTCATTGCTTTATCTACTTGCTTCACATTTTCTTTACTACATTGTACTTGCTCTTCATTTTCATTGTTATATTCACTTGTTTGCATAATCACATTGTCAATCAAATACTCATACAACAGGATTGCATTGCGCACCTCCAACTCATATCTAGAGGAATCAGGAGGAAGGAGTTCAGAACCCTTCACGGGGTATTCGGCTTCTAGTCTTGTTTTGGGTTGATTGTTGCATCATATTTTTAATTGTGCATTGATTAGCATTATCACCTATTCACCCCCCTTAGGTGATTTTCAATTGGTATCAGAGCTTGGACTCTAGGTTTGGCTTAACATCCTTAGAGAGATCCTAAAAATTTGCTAATCAACATTTGCATTCTTTCATTCATACACTAGTAAACATGGCCGACAACATCAAAACCCCTCCTAAATTTGATGGAATTAATTTTCCTATTTGAAGGTTAGGATGACTATCTTTTTACAATCTTTAGGTAGCTTAGTTGCAAAATCCTTGACCAAACCCTATGTTAGACCAGATAGTGATGAAAGCACATGGTCCGACTTTACCTTTAGAGAATATGAGGCTAACTCCAAGGCCCAAAATTCCCTCCTAAGCGCCTTGAATGAGGATGACCTTACACGAGTTATACATTGCCAATCCGCCTATGAGATTTGGCAACATTTGTTGGTCATGCACGAGGGGACATCACAAGTAAAGAGAGCTAAGATAGATCTCTTGAGGTCCCAATATGAATCTTTTAAAATGATTGATGATGAATCTATTGATTGCATGATTACAAGGTTTACTAAAATCACCAATGCTCTTTCCTCTTTAGGTGATGATATTTCTAATGACCAAAAGGTGTGAAAAGTGATTCGGGCTCTTCCTTCTTCATGGGAGATAAAGGCCACCACCTTGAAAGAATTGAATGACAAGGACGAAATGGATCTCATTAGTCTCATTGGAAACTTGAAGACTCATGAGATGGAAAAGAAGGCAAGAGAAGATGCAGCTCCTCAAAAGAAGAAATCCATAGCCTTCAAGTCTTCCTTCACTCTTGATGACGAAGAAGAAGATGAAGAAGAAGATGAGGAGCTCTCCCTTCTTGTGCGAAACGTGAAGAGAATGTACCGTAAGAACAAACTCAACTTTAGAAGGAAGTTTGAAGGAAAAGAGGAGAGAAGAATCATTTGCTACAATTGCCGAAAGCCCGGACAAATCATGGCCGATTGCCCGGAATTCAAGAAAAAGGTAACTTCCTCCTTCAAGTAAAAGAAGCCGGTCGAAAAGAAAGCTTACAAAGCAACTTGGGATTCGGAAAGCGAGTCCGAAGACGAGGTGGATACGGCGAACATGTGTTTCATGGCAAACACACCAAAGGTAACCCCTCAACCTCTTGATGAAGAAGATGAATTAAGTAAAAAAGTACTTGTACATGTTTTTGTTGAACTTTCAGAGAGTTATGATAATAAAAAGATAGAATGCTCAAAATTGAAAAAGGAAGTTGCTTTTCTTAAAAATCAACTTGCTATTGTTTCTAAAGAAAAGGATGAAATTTCTTCAAATCTTATTTCTACTCAAAATGAATTTAGTGCTTACAAAGTTGCTTGCAAAGCAAAATTTCTAAAGATTGATGAAAAAGAAATTTCTTCATTAAAAACTAGAATTGTTGATTTTGAAAAAGTTTTGAAGGATTGTGCTTTCAACACTAAGAAACTTGAGGAAATGTTTTCTAAAAAGCACACTTCTCATGCTAAAGCTTCACATGTCAAAATTCCTCATGCTCACACTACACATAGCACTCATGCTAAATCTACACATGCTCATAAGTCACACACTCACTATGCTTTTAAATATGGTAGAGTATATAGATGCACTTATTGTGGTAAGAATGGACATTTGGCTAAGTTTTGTTATGACCAAATAAATAGAACAAATAATCTTGTATGGGTTCATGATACTAACACTTTAGGACCCAAGAAAATATGAGTACCAAAATCAAGTCCTAAATTATTTGATGTAGGTACACACCAAGGCTCTAAGACGTAAGGAGCGGTGGTACCTTGATAGTGGTTGTTCAAGGCACATGACATGGGATATTAACAACTTTACAACCCTATCAAGGTACATGGAAGGTGGCACCATCACCTTCGGAAATGATTCTAAGGGCACTATCATCGGTATAGGTAACATTCAAATTGGTGCATCTCCCATCATAGAAAATGTTGTTCTTGTTGATGGTTTAAAACATAACTTGCTTAGTATATGTCAACTTTGTGATCGTGGACTTAAAGTTATTTTTGATGAATCTTCTTGCAAGATTTTTGATTGCAAAACCAATGATTGTATTCTCACCGGATTTCGTGATGATAATGTTTATATCATTGACATGCTTAATTTGGATTGTTCTACTAAATGCTTGAATGTTTTTGATGAAAATTCTTGGCTTTGGCATAGAAGATTAGGACATGCATCTTTTGACCATCTTTCTAGGATTAATTCTAAGGAATTGGTGAAGGGTATTCCTTGCTTGAAGTTTGAGAAAGACCGCATTTATGGTGCGTGCCAACTTGGGAAACAAACCAAGTCTTCTTTCAAACCAATCAAGGATATCATGTCAACTAGGCCATTAGAATTAATTCATATGGATCTTTTTGGACCAACTAAAACTAAGAGCTTAAATGGTAGTAGATATGCATTTGTTGATGATTTTCCCGATTTACTTGGGTTTTCTTTTTGGAAAACAAAGATCAAACTTTTTCTCATTTCAAGATTTTTCGAAAAAGGGTTGAAAAAGAAAAAGGTTTTTCGATTTTGAAAATAAGGAGTGATAGAGGTGGTGAGTTTATTAACCAACTCTTCATGACTTATTGTGATGAAAAGGGAATCAAGCATGAAATGTCATGTCCTAGAACTCCACAACAAAATAGAGTTGTAGAAAGAAAAAATAGAACACTTCAAGAGATGGCTAGGACCATGATGAGTGAATATGACCTCCCTCAATATCTATGGGCCGAGGTTGTAAACACCGCATGCTATATTTCAAATCGCATTTATTTGTGTAAAAATTCTTCCAAAACATCTTTTGAAATGTATTATTCTAGAAAACCTAATGTTTCATATTTTAAAGTTTTTGGATGCAAGTGTTTTGTTTTGAATACTAGAGATAACTTGGGTAAATTTGATGCTAAGGCTTATGAAGTTATTTTTGTTGGATATTCTTCTACTAGTAAAGCTTATAGAGTATTCAATAGATCTTCACTTACCATTGAAGAATCCATGCATGTTAAATTTGAAGAATCTAATGTGGTTGTTGAGAATGTTGTAGAAATTGACCGATTAGGTGAAGACATGGAGAGACTATCCTTGAAGGACTCACCCGCTCAAGAAGAAAAGTAAGAACCAATTGGTGATGTTCATAAGGATGAAGTGAAAGATTCTCAACCACTTCCCAAAGATTGGAGATACGCTACAAATCACCCCAAGGAACTCATTTTAGGTGATGTCTCTAAAGGGGTAACAACTCGCTCCAAACTCCATGACTTATGTGGTAACTTTGCATTTATTTCTCATTTTGAACCCAAAAGCATCCTCGAAGCCGAGGCCGACTCATATTGGTTGCTAGCCATGCAAGAGGAACTCAATCAATTTGAGCGCAACCAAGTTTGGCACCTTGTACCTAGGCCTCACGATAGACCAATAACTGGTACTAAGTGGATCTTTAGGAGCAAGATGGATGAGTCCGAAAATGTTATTAGGAATAAAGCTAGGTTAGTGGTCCAAGGTTACACTCAAGTTGAAGGAATTGACTTTGAGGAGACCTTTGCACCCGTAGCACGGCTTGAAGCCATACGAATAACACTAGCTTTTGCATCTTTTTAAAATTTTAAACTTTTTCAAATGGATGTGAAAAGTGCATTTTTAAATGGTTTTATTAATGAAGAAGTTTATGTTGAACAACCTCCCGGTTTTGTTGATCATGTTCATCCCAATTTTGTTTTTAAACTTGATAAAGCTTTGTATGGATTGAAACAAGCTCCAAGAGCTTGGTATGAAAGGCTTTCTAGTTTTCTCATTTCAAATGATTTTGTTAAAGGCAAAGTAGACACAACTCTTTTTACTAAGCATGTTGATAATGACATTTTAATTGTGCAAATTTATGTTGATGATATAATCTTTGGTTCTACTAATGAGTTTTTATGCAAGGAGTTTGAAAAGGTTATGCAATGTGAGTTTGAAATGTCTTCCATGGGTGAATTGAATTTCTTTCTTGGACTCCAAATCAAGCAATTGCAAGATGGGATATTCATAAGTCAAGCCAAGTATGCAAAGGAACTCGTAAAGAAGTTTGGACTTGAAAGCTCAAAAGTTTGCAACACTCCCATGACAACTACAATCAAGCTTGATAAGGATGACCAAGGTAAAAATGTTGATATTAAATTGTATAGAAGCATGATAGGTAGTCTTTTGTATTTGACGGCAAGTAGGCCGGACATCATGTTTAGTGTGTGTCTTTGTGCTAGATTCCAATCGTGTCCTAAAGAGTCCCATCTTATTGCGGTAAAACGCATCATTCGTTATATTAAGGGCACAATTGGAATGGGTCTATGGTATCCGAAAATCGGAGATTTCTCAATGACGAGTTATTCGGATGCTGACTATGCGGGTTGTTGAGTAGATAGAAAGAGCACTAGTGGGACATGTCAATTTCTTGGTAATTGTCTTGTTTCATGGTCCTCTAAGAAACAAAATTCCGTAGCTCTATCAACCGCCGAGGCGGAGTATGTTGCAGCGGGGGCTTGTTGTGCACAAGTCCTTTGGATGAAACATACTCTCCTTGATTATGATTTGCATTATGATCATATAAAAATTTTTTGTGATAATACTAGTACTATTCATATGACCAAAAATGCAAATCAACATAGTAAGACCAAGCACATTGAGAATAGGTATCACTTTCTTAGAGATCATTTTGAGAAAGGTGATATAGATATTGATTATGTTTCCACGGATTTGCAACTTGCCGATATTTTCACTAAACCACTTGATTTTGCTAGATTCTCCTTTATTTGTGGTGAACTAAATATTTGTGTTATTGAATAATAAATTTTTTTTACCTTTTTTGATGTATGACAAAAAGGGGGAGAATAAGTTTTATGGTTTTGGTTCCATATGAGTTTATATATGTTTTTGATGTGTTTTTATGAATTTTTATGATAACATGTACATTAATAATCTTGATAACTAATGACTTGATATAAAACAACTTACACTGGGATTGAGAAAACTGATGGAGGAGACAACGTCTTTATTTTGAGTGGACCTTGTTGGCCCAAAAGGTTACACTCTCCATTTGTTTAGAGTTTTGATGATAACAAAACAAATAAGAGCCATTTGGTACTAATAAGTTTGTTCAAGATAAGTTTCAGGTTTTGTACCATGTTTGGAGGCCATTGCTTAGCTTTTGCAAGAAATTCTAAGTTCATGGAGTAAAGAAGGTTTATGGCACATCAAGGAAGGAACATAGAAGAGAAGGCTCTAGCTAGGCTTTGCATGGTTCAAGACTTCAAGATTGCTCATGAGACTTCATTAGTCTTATTTTTAATTTTATAGTTTTGTTAAAGAATAGTGATTAGTATTGAAGCTCTGTATTCCAACACACACGTTTTTGCGCATATGCATTTCCTAGAAATATTCCCTATAAATATATATAAAATAATTTAATACAAAGCCTTTTGATTACAAACTCAATTTTTTGTTTTATATATATCACTAATCAAAAATATTTTATTAGATATCAAAATCTCCTTAAAATTCTTGATCAGTCTTGACTTTTGGCCTGAGCCGGTCGACCGACACTCAACTGGTTTTCTGGCAGGTTGGATGCGTATCCGTGTGCACGTTCTTCGGCCGACCGGGCGAACGACCGAAGACTTCGGTCGACCGGGCGGCTGGCCGACTGAAGTGGTGTCACTCTCTGTTTGTTTCGGTCGACCGGGCGGTCGACCGAGAGCCTGCAACGGCTCTTTTTGTTTGAATCCCGGTCGACCGAGGTAGCCGTTTCAGCCATAACGGCTAGCTTTTAAACACGTTTTAAATTTGTATTTTTCGTTTCTAAACGGATTTAGGGGATATTTTATGGGTCAAATTCTTCCTAATTAACATTATATGAGTTTACTTTTTAATCCCTAGCCCTCTCCTATAAATAGAGGTGATTAGGGTTATGTTTTCTATAACAACAACAATAAGCAATATACAAAAAGTTTCAAAAGTTTTCAAAGATTTCAAGAGAGTTTGGTTCTTGGTTTTTGTGCTGAAGATTCTCTCATCGCTGAAGTTTTATTTTCTAAAGTCTCTCTAGTTCATTTCCTTTTTCCACTTACACTATTTGAGCTTCAATTCTAACCATTACTCTACAGGGCTCTTGTAAGGGAAAGAGGCGTTTGCAAAAGATAGTTTGTGGTCTTTTGATCACTAAGAGAGATCTTGTACTTTAGATTGTGGAGTTGGGTACTCCGGTGTGATTGTAATTCTTTGTGAAGTTATAGTTGTTAGAAATCCTTCTGGGTGAAGGCGAGGACTTAGAGCTGGGTGCTCGAACCTCGAAAAAATTCTCGGTGTTTGCGTTTGGTTTACTTGCTCTTATCTCTTACATTATATTCTTGCTCCTAATTCTTGCTTCAATCACTTACTTTATATTCATTGCTTTATCTACTTGCTTCACATTTTCTTTGCTACATTGTACTTGCTCTTCATTTTCATTGTTATATTCACTTGTTGCATAATCACATTGTCAATCAAATACTCATATAACAAGATTGCATTGCGCACCTCCAACTCATATCTAGAGGAATCAGGAGGAAGGAGTTCAGAACCCTTCACAGGGTATTTGGCTTCTAGTCTTGTTTTGGGTTGATTGTTGCATCATATTTTTAATTGTGCATTGATTAGCATTATCACCTATTCACCCCCCTCTAGGTGATTTTCAGACCTAGGATATAGGTTGCGTAGCTAAAAGAGGGTTCCACTGCAGGGTTCCCGTGGGGTGACTGGCACCCCGTCATGTTTTTGTTCCTGTTATACATGTTCCTGGCTACCCTTTGGTAGGGCCTGGTTCAGCGCCAGGAGTCTGGGCCGTGGTCTCGGGTATGCACGAGAGCCACCTAAAGCACGGACAATTTCTTCAACTGATCAGTTTTAATAATTGAGGACCTCGATTGGCACGTGTTGTAGGCATAGTATGGGATGCGTCTATTACATGTGGCAATTGGTATTCGCTGACATAATTAATAATGATAAACTGTTAATGTATTGTGACTGACCGTGATCACCTGACTGTACGTATATATAATTATGATAAACATATGATTGTACACATGACCGGACTGTATACCAAGCTAGTGACATATGTTAGGTTACACATCTTGACATTAGTGATCAAGATACCAGTTATATATCGTTTATAGTTTTGTTCTTGACATTGATTATTCTGTTATGTTTTATTTTAGTTATGATGTTCTTATTGATTGTGTTGTTATACACGAACACCTTTTCCTTTACACACACACACACACACACTCATTAGGTCACTTCTGATGACCCTGGATTCGCACATCCAGGGATTTTTGGACACCTTCTTTTATTGTTCAGGTGTTCATGTGATCGTACGCGTTACGACGAGCTGGAGTCTCTATTTTCTTGATTTTAGGTATTTTTTCTCTTTTATTCATGTTATTTTCCTGATTCTATTTATATCGCATCCTGTTGCCATTTCTTTCTTATATTCATCTGCTATTATTATGTTAGATATTTATATGTCATATTGTAGTGATATTAATATATCATAGTAGATTTTATAGTTTGTTCATGTTACTTTAGGCTTAGCGTGTATGCGTGGGGTATTTTCCTCGTGTATATATGTCGCCGACCTTCATCGCGACTCTATTTCCGTGTATTTTGAGAAGCGGGACGTGACAGGGTTTTCTTGATATTAGAGCCAGGTTTAACATAAAAAGAGAACCTAGATCTTACCGGTAACTTGAAACAAGTTATATTTATATTGCAATAAACATATATTATCCATACAATGATATTGACTCCATTTGGAATTGATCATTCTCTCTTTTGGAATCATCTCTTGAATTTTTTGATATCTCTGATTTCAACTCTTTTTCTAGTGCAATCTAGGTTCCATCTTGATTCATATCATTTTTCCAATTTTGTTTCCCTGATTTTGCCTCCTTAGCTTGGCCACTCCACGTTGAAGCCGGTAGCAAAGATCAGAGCGCGCAGCAGAAGCAAGTGGACTTATAATGCAGTAAGAAGCGGCGTGAAAGCCTTATCTTCTCTTTTAACTTGATTTTATCATTCCCTACTTTATCGAAATTTTGAGGACGAAATTTTTGTTAAGGTGGGTAGAATGTAATATCGCCTATTTAATAATACCATATAATTATTTTAAAATAATATCTTATTATTATTAATTAACTTGATTTAGTATCATTATTAGTATATTATTGTTTATGACTTGTAGACTCTTATTGCTTATATTTAGTTATTTTAAATTATTATTAATAGGTAGTATTATTATTTTCATTCCAAGCCCAATAAGCTCAGCCCATTCTCTTTTTCCTTTTGTTTTCTTTTCCTTTTTATGCTAAGCCCACATGAGCCAAGCCCACTTTTATATTTTCATCTTTTCTATTTTTCTTTAAGCCCAAAAGCTAAGCCTGCGAGCCCACTCTATGTTTTCTTATTCTTCATATCACTTATTTTTTTTAACTAAAAACTAATAATCTATAACCCATTATCATTGAGATCCTTACTCATTAACACAAAACCCAATCCTAATCTTAATCCAAATTCAAATCTATAATCTCATTTAAATATATAATCATAATTCAAATTCCAATCCAAACCCCATCTTAATCCTAACTACTAAATTAAGCAATCTAAATCTAACTGGGATTCAAGTTTCTAAAATATCTAATAACCTATATAAGGATCCAAACTCTTTCTTTCTCTTCTACATCAAGAGAAAACCCTAAAACTAACTCCCCCACCTCCTTCTTTCTTTTCTCCTCAAGCAAAGCATGAACAAAAGGATCTTGAAGTGCAGAGATTGAGGAAGATGCGAAGGGAGGTCAAAACCAAGTCAATAATTTATCTTCTCACAATTTAATTGACAATTTATTAAAATCATGTTCATACTATGATCTCCATGAATAATTATATATATCAAAAACCCAATCTAAAATTCAACTAAAATACATGTGAAGATATACCAACTTATAATTTTAATTTATATTTTTTTTTCAGAATTTTTATCAAAAGATTTTCAAAAAAATAAGAGATTTCAAAAAAGAAAGGGAGAGGCTGCTTCTCTTGGCCAGACCGAGAGCAATCGACCTGGGCATGGCCGAGCCCGGGCCAAGCCTGGCCGGGCCTGCCTGGCCGAGCCTGCCTGGCCTGGGCAGGGCCTGGCCGGGCCTGGGCCTGGCAGCACAGGGCCAGGCCTAGGCTAAAAAAAAAAAAGAAAAAGAAGGAAAATCTCGGACCAAGCCTGGACCTGGCCTGGTCCAGCCTGGACCTGGGCTTTTGGATATATAAAAAAAAAAAGAAAAAGAAAGAAGGAAAGAAAAGAAAAGAAGAAAGAAAGGAAGTAAGAAAGGAAGAAAGAAAGGTGAATTTGTATATTAAAATAATTTATTAAAAATATCAAAAAAATAAAGAAAAATATAAATAATATTCTACAATACTTCTACTTTCTAAGATAAAAATTTTAGACTAATACTAATATAAATTAAATAAAATCGCCCACTTTAAAGCCAGTCCTTAACTGTAAATTTAGATCCGTTAAATATTTTTAATAGTTTAAAGCCTATTAAAAATCCGACAAAAATTAGAAATTAGTTTCAATTAAATCTATTAGATTTAGTAGACCTAGAGGATCATATTCCTAACTCCAAACTAATTAATCAAGATTAAAACCCATTATAACTCCTAAGTAAAATATCTTTTTAAAAATCAAATAATTTCTATTGGAATGAATCATGTAGATTTATCGGGGCTATGATTTTAGTGCTTTGAACTCAGGACCGAGTTCAAGTGAGTGTTCTTTGTCTTCTCATTGAGTATTTTAGTATTATTTAATTTTGTTGTGAGTGTTTCTTTTCTTTGTATAATTTTATTAAATTTTGTTATGAGTGTTTCTCTTCTTAGTTTAATTGTGTTGTGAGTGTTTGTTCCTGTGTATTTCATTATTTATAGTTGTCGATATATGTTTATATGTTACCCTTATCATTTCATGTGATTTTCTATTATATTTTACTATCTTAATTACTTGTATTACTTCATGAGACGTCAATGATTGTTCACCTTAATTACCTAGTTGATATGAGCTTGTATCGGTGTCATTTCATGTGTTGGCAGTTTGTCGCTGTTAGCTTAGGCCTAGTATCAGAAGATCTTAGACCAGACTTGATCTTGTTACTGAACTAGTTATTATAAATCTTAGGATAAGTATATTGATCTTGAGGCTGATTGATTGATGATTGAGGACTAGAGATTCATATTTTATGTATGGTATTTATCGGACAAATGTTGGTGACTATTCTGACTAGAATTCTTTTGGATATTGAGGATGAGCTAGGCATGATGTTGCTTTATCGATAGACTGTTTTATCGATACATGAATATGTATGAATATAATACTCTTGACGCTAGTGTATATGATGAGACAGACTTCTGGACTATTGGGAGCTATTATTTCTGGATTCCTCCATTGGTGAGCTTGACTGATGTATTGATGACCTTATTGATATTGATTACTAGATATAAGGATGACTTAGATTTCACATTGATCGAGAATGTGAAACTCCTTAATTATGATCTTTGTTTTGGATTGATGAAATAAAGACTTTTAGATTTACCCTGGTGATCTGATTGAGTACTGATGATCTTATCAATGTTGAATATTAGATGTAGAGATGATTGAGATGTTATGTTGATCGAGGAGGTTATATTCTTTAGTTATGATCTTGATTATTATTGGATAAGTCTGATTTTGATCTCGAGGATATATATATTACTTCATAATTGGTTCTTGACTATTTCAGTTATGGAGATAAAGTTATTATGAATTATTGCATTGATATTGATGAATATATTACATGCTCGGAGTTTTATGACAGCTATTGATCGATCTGATTTATTGATGACTTAGAAGATGGATATATCGATGACTTTGAGGATCTGAGTTTATTATATACATTGCCTGGATTATTCTATTCATGACAGTAGGTCATTACTCATCCTGAATATCTTGATTTACCTAAGAAACTTGACTGATTATACTAGGTATCTACCTGATAACTATCATGTCCATGTTACCATTAATTGCTGGGAAAATATTGTTACACGGTAACAACACTTTCATGTTATACTTATTACATATTCCTGTTATACCGGTATCCTGTTCATTGATATTATATATTCCTATTATATCCTGATTACACATGTTGATATTGTTACTATGACTATCACCAAGTTATCTCAGTATATTTTAGATAACATGTACATTAATAATTTTGATAACTAATGGCTTGATATAAAACAACTTACACTTGGAAATGAGGAAATTGATGGAGGAGACAACGTCTGTATTTTGGGTGGACTTAGGATATAGGTTGTGCAGCCGAAAGAGGGTTCCACTACACGGTTCCCGTGGGGTGATTGGCACCCTGTCATGTTCTTATTCTTGTTCTTGTTATACTTGTTCCTGGCTACCTTGCGGTAGGGTCTGGTTCAGCGCCAGGAGTCTGGGCCGTGGTCCCGGGTATGCACGGGACCCACCTAAAGTATGGACAATGTCTCTAATCGATCAATTTCATTAACTGAGGACCTCGATTGGCACTGTAGTAGGCGTAGTATGGGATGCGTCTATTACATGTGAAAATTGGTGTTTGCTGACATAATTAATAATGATAAACTGTTAATGCATTGTAACTGACCGTTATCACCCGACTGTACGTATATATAATTATGGTAAACATATGATTGTACACATGACCGGATTGCATACCAGACTAGTGATATATGCTAGGTTACACATCTTGACATTAGTGGTCAAAATACCAGTTATATATCGTTCATAGCTTTCTTGACATTGATTATTCTGTTATGTTTTATTTCAGTTATGATGTTGTTATTGCTTGTGTTGTTATACACGAACACCTTTTCCTTTACACACACACACACACACACTTATTAGGTCGCTTCTGACGATCTTGAATTCGCATGTCCAGGGATTCTTAGACACCTTCTTATATTGTTCAGGTGTTCGTGTGATCGTAAGCATTACGACGAGCTGGAATCTCTCTTTTCTTAATTTTAGGTATTCTTGCTCTTTTATTCATGTTATTTTCCTGATTCTATCTATATCGCATCATGTTACCATTTCTTTCCTATATTCATCTGCTATCATTGTGTTAGATATTTATATGTCATATTGCAGTGATATTGATATATCATAGTAGATTTTATAGCTTATTTAGGTTACTTTAGGCTCAGTGTGTATGCGTGGGATATTTTCCTCGTGTATATACGTCGCCGACCTTCGTCGCGACTCCATTTCCGCGTATTTTGGGAAGGGGGTGTGACACACTGGATCACTCGGTACCGCAATACCTACAACGAGTTCACACTAGAACTCTAGACCCGCAAATCCCTCACTTGTTCCCGCAAGAACAACGCATGCAAGCATACTAGCTTGCCGAGGCCGCATCTCTACACCGAGCTTCCACAAGAACTCGAAACAACACGAATCCGCAAGTTCACTTCCTCAAATACAAAGATAAATACTTGGTGATCTCTACACTTGGATCACCTAAAAATACTCTCAAAACAAAGATCCTAGGAGGCTTGATATAGCAATAAAAAACTAAAGTTTGTATAAGAAAAACTAGATAGAGCAGTGGAAGAAAAACTCAAGAAATCTTTTTAGAAAAACACTCTTGAAAACTCTCCATTTGATATGGAAGTATTTGTTAGAAAACAAGAGGAGAAAACCTCTGAAATAGATGGAAAAAAACTAGCTTGAAAACTCACTCAAAATCTTATGAAAAATAGGCGAAGGGAACCCCATTTTATAGACTCCCAAAAACTAGTCGTTGGGGTCAAATATCAGGTTAGAATGACCTGACGGTCGACCGACCGGTCAACCCGCCAACGGCCATATTTTTTACTGTTATAGCCTGCCGGTCGATCGCCCGGTCGATCGTGCCTGGGCTTTGACCTACCGATCGGCTGCCCAGTCGACCGAGGCAAGATCCAGAGAGCACAGCTCTCTGGACGGTCGAACTGGGCCATAGCGGTGACCGCCCGGTCGACTGGCCCTCAAGACAAATTGGCTGTGCACGTTCTGTGCACATCGGTCGACCGCTCGATCGACCGACTTCTGGCTCGCTCGACCGGTCGGTCGACCGGCAGAAGGCCTGTCAGAAATCTTTTGGGATTAAAACTTGGTTAAATAAATCCTTATAAATTCCCATAAAATAACATAAAATCTACAAAAATAGGTTCATTGAAATAATTTGATGTAAAAACATGTTTGATCAAAATTCAACACATATTACAAACGTTTTGAACCATTTTTGTAATATAGAAATTTTGCCTTTAATAAAAATCTGTATTTTTCAAAGTCAATCTCCAAATTGAAAAATGATTTTTTCAAAACATCTCCAAATCAAAAACAAGATATTTTAAATACTTTTGAAGCTTAGTGTGTATGGATATGAGCCAATACACATATAATATGAAATATCTATATTTTTGACAAAAGCCCTATAATAGGTTTTGATAAATACAAAACTCAAACACATGATATAGAAACACTAAATAAGTTTTTCTAAACTTTTGAATCAACAATGTGTATGGATGAAATTCAAAACACATATAAAGCATATAAAATTATTTTGATGAACTCTATTCATGAAGCATAAAGATATATACTTTGAACCTCAAAAATCAAATCGGTCTTTTCTAAAACTGAAACTATTTTGTGAAAACACATATAAATCTTTTGTGTGTGTGTGTGTGAGCTTGAGCAATTCACAACTAATCTGTCCTTTATATTTTATCTAAAATAAATCTTAACACTTACAAATATGACTCAAGTCTTCTTAAAAATCTTCTCTTGAAAATTTTCTTCTTCTTCTTGACTTGGTCCAAACCTTGATCCATGAGCTAGACACCTCGAGCTCTTGAATCAACACGTGCTAACTCTAAAACTTGACTTCATATCTTTTGTTGAAGTTAAACACCTACTAAGATCTTGATCAAGTATCTGAAACTTTTTAAACACAAGTTTATTAGTATTATAACTATATGAGTTAATCATCATCAAAACTAGAGTGATGGACCTTTGGGCCAACAATCTCCCCCTTTTTGATGATGACAAAACTCATGGAGTTATATATGCATGGATTAAAGTTAAGCTTCATAGAAGCTCCCCCTTAGCTCATGCATAGTAATAAACAATAAAGATATTCAATAAAGTGTATAAACTAAACAAAAATATATGAATAAATAAAGATATAAATATGCATATATAAACTAAACAAACATATATGCATAAATAGAGATGTAAACATGCATATATAAACTCTCAAACTTCTCCCCTTTCTGTCAATTCATCAACAAAAGGGAAGGGGAGAGGACAATCAAACAATAAAGAAGCATATGCGATATACATTCATGAAGAGGAGAGACGTAAAGTTAGCTCCCCCTGCATACATGCATTACATGGAGAAGGGTTGACTAGACTCTGACCCACACAAAGCATAATATCCAATGTATAAGCAGAGATGTTAAGCTCCCTCTACACACGTGTATAACGTAAAGAAGAGAGATCAAGCTCCTCAATGTGAGAAACACTCAATATGAATATATATAGAAGTGATATTAAGCTCCCCTTGCATATAGGCAATATATATCAACAAATTTTGAAACAAAACTTTTGATAAAACTTAAAACAAAAATTTGAAATTTCTTAAGTCAAGAAAACAAATTTTGATACCAATAAAATCAAATTGTAGTTGACAAAAATAAAAGTTGGTACTACTTAAAAAATTTTTTAAGATACCAATAGTAGATTATTGACCAATAGTAGATTTTTGATACCAATTGAAGGTGAAACGTGAAGTACTTTTTGATAACAAATAAATACCAATTTAAATACCAATTGAAATCACTGTATAACCTTGTAAAGTACCAATTAACATTTGGAATAAAATCAAGCTTACCATAAATATAATTTGTGCTTAAAGAATGTAAATATATTGTAAAACAAGTACAATCAAATCATATATATGTATGTATGAAAATGAAAATACCAATTAAAATTGATATTAATTGAAATTTGAAGCATACATATATAAGAAAATATATATGAGCATACAAAAATAAAATTCCATGAAGATCATGTATATAACTCATACCTACCACCCTATTTATGCACATGATAAAAGATATTCAATAAGGATATACAAGGCATGATCGTCCATCCAACCGCCCTTATAGGGTAGAAGTTTTCAAAAATAAGATTTGAAAATAGTTATAAATTGAAAATACTACTAAATAAAGAATAAATAACTAGTTTAAAGTAATTTTTAAAAACTAGTTAAAGATCTTTCAACTATGAAAGCAAATCAAAATCATATATATATATATTATGAAATATCTCTAAGTACACAAAAATTGTCACTCAAGATCTATAAAGCTCATATAAAACTCATGAAAATAAAGTCATGAGTAAACAAAAATAATGTGAGTGCACAAGAAACATGTGAGTAGCATATTCATGAAAATAAACAATAAAGCTCAAAATAAACATGAAATTCTTTTATCAAAAACAGGAAAATTACAAAAATTTATTTTTCATTAAAAACAAACTTCAAGGTATATGTATATCCTATCAGAACTAAAAATATATATACATATCCCAAATACAAATGAGTCCATAATAGAATTTTTATGAAGGCAAGTGAATCAAAGATATACATGTATATTTATTAGTTTTAGACAAAAATAACATATACATGAAGCAAAACATATACAAAAATAGGGAAAACAAGTATAAATGAAAGAATCATCAAAACTAAGTTATGCATGTACATATAATGAGTAGAAATGAGCAATGATGCATAAATATATAATAATCAAGTGTAGCTCATTACTTGTACAAATATAAATACGAATTTTAACGAAAACTACATCTAAACAAGTAATCACCACATAAAGTACAAAATATGATTATTTAACATAATGAGCATCGAAACCAAAACATGCTAAAACATATATATGAAAGCATGTAAATAAAATAGGAATTAGAGATAGTTACCAAACCATGTGAACTATTCTCTAAATCTCCAAACCATGGTGGTCCTCCTACCAAACATCCTTGAAGGTGACACATCCATAAATGTGATTTTTGAGCTCGAAACGCATCCACCATCAAGGCACCATTCCTCTCACGTCATGTGAGAGCCCGCACCTACACAGACATAAGAGGTGAGAATTTTGGTACCCATTTCTTTTTAGGTCCACGGGGGATTAGTATTATAAGGAAACCAAACATTATTATTTACAAAATTTATAGAATTTAATCTATCAAAGCAAAATCTTACAAGATGGATTTTGTGGCCGCAATATGTACATTTGTACACTCTAGTATGCATATGAGTGGTATGAATGTGAGCATAGTGTGCATATGTATACCGTGGGTTATGTGCATGAACATGTGGAGCTTGTTTCTTTTAAAATAAGGTTTTCAATATAGAATGATTAAATGCACAATTGCTCAAAGTTGAGCTCAAATAATCAATTCTATTTTTCAAGATATGAATCTCATTTTTATCAATAGTAGCATGAAAAATATGATAAGGATCAACATTGTTAGTATGGCAAGAATGAGAATCAATAGTCTTTTCCTTTTAGGAATGTTTTTTTTCTTTTAAAATATTTTTCTTTTCAAAGAGTTATTTTCTTCCAAAACAATCTCCTTTTCTTTTTCCCCCAAAATAATTTTATTTTTTAAAGAATTATTTCCTTCACAAATATCTTTTAATTTAGAAGACAAGGAAATATTCTCCTTTTTCAAAAATTTATTTTCTTTTGAAATACATTCAAATTTATTTTGAAAAAATCTTTTTCTTTTGAAATGGAATCATATTTATTCTTCAATCTTTTATTGTCTTTTTTAAGCAAATCATATTTTTCAAGAAGTTGTTGAAAAATAAACCAAGCTCATCATATGCATGTCAATATCTTCATCTACCTCGGATTCAGAGTTTACCTCAAGGAGGGTCATCCCCTTGGACCATGTAGCATATGTTGGAAGCATCACTTTCATCATCCGAGTCACTCCCCGCATAGTATTGCTTTCGTTCACCAAGGGAGACTAGTGTGTTCCATACTACAAAAGCCGAATTAAAGTTAGCATCCCTAAATAAATATTCATCATTTAGAATAGATCTTAAAACATGAAGGGCTTTTACATTAACCTCAAGGTATTTGCCATTTAAACAATAAGAATCTTTAATAGTGGCAAAATAAAAATGAATTCCTAGGGCTTTGAGGTACATTGACATCTTAACTTTCCAAATTTGGATGTTAAGAATATCAAATATGAGAGGTGTCATGAAATCCATATGTGTGTGTACAAATATTGTGATTAGCTAAAATGAGGATCTTTAACTCTAGGTTGTTAAACCCAAATCAAAGAGCACCAGCTCTGATACCAATTGAAAATACAACTAGTGGTGGGGTGAATAGGTGTACTAGCTAATCTAATGATAATGATATAGAATTAAAAACTATTTAAGTAAATTAAAACTATCAAGCTAAACACACAAAGTATAACACAAGAGTGCAGCCGAATTCCTACTGAGGGGCTCTGGACTATCTCCTCAAGGTTAAGAGTTGAGGTGCCGCTATGGCTCTCTTGGTTGCATACAAGTGTGAGCAAATAATCCCAAGCATATAACAATTAAGCAAAAGATATATCAAGCATATATAAACAATGTAAGCTTGCAAGATATATAAATACAAGTGAGAGAGAGAGAGAACAATCGCAAACTTGGGAGAATTGTTTCGAGATTCGAGCACCCTTGCTCTACGCCCCCGCCTTTGATACTATGAAGGATTTTCACTAAAATCGATCCTACTAGATCACTCGGTGTTTCAACACCTACAACGAGTTCACATTAGAACTCCGGACCCGCAAGTCCCTCACTTGTTCCCGCAAAAACAATACACGCAAGCACACTAGCTTGTCGAGGCCACACCTCTACACCGAGCTCCCACAAGAACTCGAAACAACACGAGCCTACAACTTCGCCTCCTTAAATACAAAGATGAACCCTTGGTGATTTCTACGCTTAGATTACCTAAAAATACTCTCACAACAAAGATCCTAGGAGGATTGATATAGCAATGGAAAGCTCAAGTTTGTATGAGAAAAACTATAAAGAGTAGTGAAAGAAAAACTCAAGAAATCTCTTTAGAAAAACGTCTTGACAACTCTCCTTTTGATATGGAAGTGTTGGCCCAAGGTTACAATCACCCGGCTTTGGAGTTTTGATGATTACAAAACATATATAGTTATTTGTACTAATCATATTTTAGTATTTAAGTTTGTTTCAGGGTTCTATGGATTCAAGATGTTTTCTTTCCTAAAGGAAGGTGGTTTTGACTCAAATTGACTCAATTCGGGATCAAGGATTCAAGCTATTCAATGATGCTTAGGGAAAAGCCCAAATTGAAGATCTTGTAGTCACCTAGAACCATTGTAAGAAGTAGTATGTTAAAGAGTGGGATATGATAAGTTGTACTCAAGAAAACACACACACACATACACATTCAGTTTTCAAAATACAAGTTTTTTTTGGTTATTTGGTTTAGGTGCATGATTGATTTATATACATGTCTCAAAATATTTCAAATTTTTATATCTAGTTTAAGACATGTATTTCATCACTTCTAGCATGCTACTTAAACTTCAAACCATTTAAAAATATTTCAAAAGTTATTCTAAGTTCAAAATTCCTTCTTTAATTTTTTGTTTCAGGCCATACGGTCGACCGGGCGGTCGACCGGACCTATTTCAGGCCAGATTGGTCGACCGTCTGGTCGACCGGGCCTTATGGCTTTGGGCGTGCATGTCTGCGCACGTCTGCCAGTCGACCGGGCCAGTCGACCGACAGACCTTGCGGTCGACTGACTGCAAGACCCTTAGTCTCGGGTTTTGTCGGTAACCGTCTCGGTCGACCGATAATTCAAAAATTTCTTTTGTTTAGCCTGCGGTCGACCAGACCGATCGACTGAAGCCAACGACTCTTTTGCCATGTGGCTTGCCGGTCGACCGGCCCGGTCGACCGACAGCCATCAAAAGCCCCCAACGGCTCTTTCTTGAAATCTCGTTTGATTTTAATATTTCCTATACCTATTTCTGTTTTTCTAGTGGCTAAACTCTACCGTAATGACCTAGTATTCATTATGATGATATGAATTCACTCCTTATAAATAGAGATCATTGGTTATTTGTTTTACATAAGAAAAATTCCCATTGTTTTAAGTTTTTCAAAAGAGAAGAAAGTTTACTTGCATTGCTTTTCTAAGTTCTTTCATTTGCAAAAGTTTTCAGTTGGTTTACAAGCTCTTTTTACTTCTTTACAACTGAAATTTTTCTCACTTCACTTCTTGAGTCAAAAATCATCTCCACTCTATAAGAAGTTGTAAGAGAGAGTTTGTGGTCTTTTGATCACCAAGTGACTTGTATTTCCTTGTGTTGAGATGCCTCTTGTGTAGAGGTTGTATTGGTTGGAGTTGGGTACTCCGATCTTGTGTAGACCAATTGTAATCCCCTTTGGTGTAAAGGTTCCGGTGTGAAAATTTTCTTGTGGATTTAGTGGAAATCCTTCATAGTGGTGAAGGCGGGGACATAGAGCAGTGGCTCGAACCTCGAAACAAATTACTTGTGTTTGCGATTAGTTTCCTTATTGCTTTTCATTGTTTTACATTTTTATTTTATGATACCACTTGCTTGCAGTTCATTATTGCACTCATTTCATTTACTTTCAACAAGAAAGCAATTACGCGCCTCAACTCATAATCTAGAGAAATCAAAAAGGAGAAGTTCTAGAGCTCTTTCACTGGGCATTCGGCTTCAATCTCTTGTTTTGAGTGACCGCTTGCATCATTTATACTTAGTTGTTTAAAAAGATCATTAGATTAGCATTAACACCTATTCACCTCCCCTCTAGGTTTTTTTTCAATTGGTATCAGAGCTTTGGTCTCTAGGTTTTGGCTTAACATCCTTAGTGAGATCCTATATTGCTAATCACTCTATTCATATTTTATCCTCATACACTTAATAAAAATGGCCGAAGGAATTAAAACCCTTCCCAAGTTTGATGGCCTTAACTTTCCCTTATAGAAGGTTAAGATGACCGTGTTTTTGCAATCCTTAGGGAGCCGGTTTGCAAAGGTGGTGACTAAACCTTTTAGCGCACCCCTTGGTGATGAGGACATTTGATCCGACATTGCCACGAAAGAGTTTGACGCTAATGCTAGGGCACACTATGTCTTACTTCAAGCTCTTAATGATGATGATATTGCTAGAGTCATTCACTGCAAATCCGCTTATGAGATTTGGACTCATCTTCTAGTCACTCATGAGGGAACTTCACAAGTAAAGAGGGCCAAAATCGACCTTCTTCATCCCAACATGAAAACTTTTCCACGCAAGAGAATGAAACCATAGATGATATGGTTACAAAATTTACAAGGATTACTAACGGTCTTTCTTCTTAGGTGACGGGATTAACAATGACCAAAAAGTGAGGAAGATCATCCGTGCACTCCCTCCATCTTGGGAAGTTAAAGCCACAACTTTGAAGGAGTTCAATGACAAGGAAGAAATGGAGCTCATCGGTCTCATTGGGAATCTCAAGACCCATGAGATGGAAAGAAAAGCAAGAGAAGAGATGGCTCCTCTAAAGAAGAAAGCAATCGCTTTCAAAAGCTCTTCCACCTACTCCGACGAAGATGATGATGAAGAGGATGATGAAGATCTTTTTCTTCTTGTGAAGAACGTTCGGAGAATGTACAACAAGGCCAAATTCTAAAATAGAAGAAGATGGCAAGGTAAAAAAGAGAAGAAAATCATTTGCTTCAATTGCCGAAAACCGGGACACATAGTTACGGAATGTCCAGAGAACAAAGGCAAACCCTCCACTTTCAAGAAGCCATACAAAAAGAAGGCTTTAAAGGCTACTTGGGATTTGGAGAGTGAATCCGATGAGGAAGTCGACACCGCCAACATGTGCTTCATGGCTAATGAAAGCACAAGCAAGGTAACTCCCGATACATCCATTGAAGATTGTGAATTATCTATAGATGAATTAGGAGAAGCTTTTGAAGAAATATCTCAAAACTATGATTTTTCAAAAAGAAGTACTTAAAAATGAAAACGAAAAATGAATCACTTAACAACAAAGTTTTCATTCTCACAAAAGAAAAAGATGATTTATTTTCAACACTTGCTTCCATACAAAAGGATTTTGATAATTATAAAATTTCTTGCAAAGGTAAATTTTTACTAGTTAATAAAGATGAGATTTTCATGCTAAAGAAGAAAATTGACTCATTAGGAGATGTTTTAAAGAAATGTGAATTTGATAAAACTAGACTAGAGGCTATGTTTCCTAAGAAACATATCCCAAAGAAATAATCACATGCTACACACACTCATGTTCATAAATCACAACCACTACATCATGCTAAACACCCTAAACATGTCCACACTTCACACACTCATCATGCATTCATATATGGTAAAATTTATGCATGCATATATTGTGGCCGAAAGGGTCATTTGGTTAAATTTTGCTATGATAGGATAAATGCATCACATAATCATGTTTGAGTTCGGAATACTAACATTCAAGGACCCAAAAAAGTTTGGATACCAAAGTCAACGATTTTGTTAAATGATGTAGGTACATTCCAAAGACCAACGACGTAGGAAGCGGTGGTATCTTGATAGTGATTGCTCAAGGCACATGATTTGGGATATCAACAACTTTGCAACCCTATCAAGATACCATGAAGGTGGCACCGTCACCTTCAGAGATGACGCCAAAGAAAAAATTATTGATATTGGTAATGTTAAACTTGGTACATCTCCTTTAATAGAAAATATTGTTTTAGTTGACAGCCTCAAGCATAATCTCTTGAGTGTTAGTCAACTTTGTGATAAAGGTTTTAATATTGTTTTTGATGACCTAGCATGTAGTGTAATTAATAGACAATCCAATGCATGTATATTTTTCAGATTTCGTGAAATAATGTATACATGATTGAATGTCTAAAATGCTATGCAATGCTACTTGTTTGAATGCCTTCGATGATGACTCTTGATTGTGGCATAGGAGATTAGGCCACATTTCTTTTGACCATCTATCTAGATTAAACAGTAAGGAAATGGTGAAAGATATTCCTTACTTGAATTTTAAAAAGGACCGGATTTGCGATGCGTGCCAACTTGGGAAACAAACCAAGTCCTCTTTCAAATCCATCAAGTATATCATAACATTGCGACCTTTGGAGTTGATCCATGTGAATTTGTTTGGTCCTACAAAAACCAAAAGTCTAAGTGGGAATCGTTTTGCTTTCGTTTTAGTTGATGATTTCTCTCGTTTTACTTGGGTTTTCTTTTTAGAACATAAAAATCAAGCCTTTTCACATTTTCAAGCCTTTAAGAAAAGAGTTGAAAAGGAAAAAGATTCTTCTATTTTAAGAATAAGAAGTGTAGAGGTGGTGAATTCAATAACCAACCCTTTACCACTTTTTGCGAAGAACATAGAATTAAGCATGAACTATCTTTTCCTAGAACTCCACAACAAAATGGAGTCGTTGAGAGGAAAAATCGTATATTACAAGAGATGGCTAGGACAATGATAAATGAGTACGGTCTCCCTCAATACCTATGGGCTGAGGCCTTAAACACTTCATGCTACATATCAAATAGGGTTTTCTTATGCAAAAATAATTCTAAAACATCTTTTGAGATTTATTATTCAAGAAAACCAAATGTTTCATACTTTAAAGTTTTTGGTTGTAAATGTTTTGTTTTAAATACTAAAGATAATTTAGGTAAATTTGATGCAAAATCATATGAAGCAATTTTTGTTAGTTACTCTAACATTAGTAAAGCTTATATATTCTTCTATAAATCATCTTTGACTATTGAAGAATCTATACATGTAAAGTTTAAGGAATCTAATATGTTTGTTGAGAATGTTATAGAAATAGATTCCTTAAATGAAGACATGGAGAGGATTACTTTGAAGGACTCACCTACTCTTAAAGACAAGCCAAAGGTTGATGAGAAAAATGAAGTTCAAGAAGTTGAAGTGGAGACAACACAACTACTTCCAAAAGATTGGAGATTCACTCCACATCATCCCAAAGATCTTATTATAGGTGAAGTATCAGAAGGGGTAACTACTCGTTCTAAACTTCATGATCTTTGTGGGTACTATGCATTTATTTCTCATTTTGAAACAAAGAACATCCTCGAAGCCGAGGGCGACTCATATTGGTTGCTTGCCATGTAAGAGGAGCTCAATCAATTTGAGCGCAACCAAGTTTGGTATCTTGTTCTTAGGCCCCATGATAGACCAACAATTGGTGCTAAATGGATTTTTAGGAACAAGCTGGATGAGTCAGGAAATGTTGTAGGAATAGAGCTAGGCTAGTGGTCCAAGGTTACACTCAAGTTGAAGGTATCGATTTTGAGGAAACTTTTGCACCCGTAGCACGGCTTGAAGCCATATGGATGACACTTGCATTTGCTTCATATAAATATTTTAAACTTTTTCAAAGGGATGTAAAAAGTGCTTTCTTAAATGGATTTATTGAAGAGGAAGTGTATGTTGAACAACCCCCCGGGGTTGTTGATCCTACACATCCGGAATTTGTTTTCAAACTAGACAAAGCTCTTTATGATTTAAAATAAGCCCCTAGGGCTTGGTATGAAAGACTTTCTTCATTTCTTATTTCAAATGGTTTTACTAAAGAAAAAATAGATACTACTTTGTTTATCAAACATGTTGAAAATGATATACTTATAGTTCAAATATACGTTGATGATATCATATTTGGTTCTACTAATGAAAATTTTTGCAAAGCTTTTGAATCATGCATGAAGGAGGAATTTGAGATGTCTATGATGGGCGAGCTTAACTACTTCCTTGGTCTCCAAATCAAGCAAAGGAAAGATGGGATTTTCATCAATCAAGACAAGTACACGAAGGAACTTATCAAGAAATTCGGGCTTGAAGGGGCTAAGATAAGCAAAACTCCTATGGCTACCACCACAAAGCTTGACAAGGATGTACAAGGTATAAATGTAGACATCAAGCTTTATCGTAGCATGATTGGTAGTTTGTTATATTTAACAGCTAGTAGGCCGGATATTATGTTTTGTGTTTGTCTTTGTGTTCGATCTCAATCGTGTCCTAAAGAGTCCCATTTGATTGCGGTAAAACACATTATTAGATACCTTAAGGGAACAATTAAAATGGGTTTTTGGTATCCGAAGACCGGACAATTTTTCATGATGAGTTTTTCGGATGCCGACTGTGCGGGTTGTAGAGTGGATAGGAAGAGTACAAGTAGAACATGTCAATTTCTCGGTAATTGTCTTATTTCATGGTCTTCCAAGAAACAAAATTCGGTAGCCCTCTCAACCGCCGAGGCGGAGTATGTTATGGCGGGAGCTTGTTGTGCACAAGTCCTTTGGATGAAACATACTCTCCTTTACTATGATTTGCATTATGACCATATTAAAATATTTTGTGATAATACTAGTATTATTCATATGACTAAAAATGTAAATCAACATAGTAAGACTAAGCACATTGACATTCGATATCACTTTCTTAGAGATCATTATGAGAAAGGTGATATTGATATTGGTTATGTTTCTACCAATTTTCAACTTGCCGATATTTTTACAAAATCACTAGACTATAATTGATTTTCTTTCATTTGTGGTGAATTGAATGTTTGTATTATGGATTCATGAAATTTTTTTTTAAACAATGTTTATTTTTTTTTACCCTTTTTGATGCATGACAAAAGGGGGGAGAAAAAGTTAGTTTATTGTTTTTGAGTTATTATTTTTCTTGATGTTTTCTTTCTCATACAATTCATTCATGTATATAGCCATTCATATATATAGCATGATTTGAGGGGGAGCCTCCAAGCTCCTTTTTCTCATTTTTTGTTAAATAACTCATATGTTTTGTCATCATCAAAAAGGGGGAGATTGTTGGCCCAAGGTTACAATCACCCGATTTTAGAGTTTTGATGATTACAAAACATATATAGTTATTTGTACTAATCATATTTTAGTATTTAAGTTTATTTCAGGGTTCTATGGATTCAAGATGTTTTCTTCCCTAAAGGAAGGTGGTTTTGACTCAAATTGACTCAATTTGGGATCAAGGATTCAAGCTATTCAACGATGCTTATGGAAAAGCCCAAATTGAAAATCTTGTAGTCACCTAGAACCATTGTAAGAAGTAGTATATTAAAGAGTGGGATATGATAAGTTGTGTTCAAGAAAACACACACACACATATTCACTTTTCAAAATACAAGTTTTTTTGGTTATTTGGTTTAGGTGCATGATTGATTGATATACATGTCTCAAAATATTTTAAATTTTTATATCTAGTTTAAACATGTATTTCATCACTTCTAGCATGCTAGTTAAACTTCAAACCATTAAAAATATTTCAAAAATTATTCTAAGCTCAAAATTCCTTCTTTAATTTTCTGTTTCAGGCCTTACAGTCTACCGGGCGACCGACCGGACCTATTTCAGGCCTGATCGGTCGACCGTCCGGTCGACCGGGCCTTGTGGCTTTGGGCGTGCACGTCTGTGCACGTCTGCCAGTCGACCGGGCCAATCGACCTACAGACCTTGCGGTCGACCGGTCGACCGACTGCAAGACCCTTAGTCTCGGGTTTTGTCGGTCGACCGATAGTTCAAAAATTTCTTTTGTTTAGCCTGCGATCGACCAGACCGGTCGACCGAAGCCAACGGCTCTTTTGCCATGTGGCTTGCCGGTCGACTGGCCCGGTCAACCGACGGCCGTCAAAATCCCCCAACGGCTCTTTCTTGAAATCTGGTTTGATTTTAATGCTTCCTATACCTATTTCTGATTTCCTAGTGGCTAAACTCTACCCTAATGACCTAGTATTCATTATGAATGATATGAATTCACTCCCTATAAATAGAGGTCATTGGTTATTTGGTTTACACAAGAAAAATTCCCATTGTTTCAAGTTTTTCAAAAGAGAAGAAAGTTTACTTGCGTTGCTTTTTTAAGTTCTTTCATTTGCAAAAGTTTTTAGTTGGTTTACAAGCTCTTTTTACTTCTTTACAACTGAAAATTTTCTCACTTCACTTCTTGAGCCAAAAATCATCTCCACTCTATAAGAAGTTGTAAGAGAGAGTTTGTAGTCTTTTGATCACCAAGTGACTTGTATTTCCTTGTGTTGGATCCCTCTTGTGTAGAGGTTGGATTGGTTGGAGTTGGGTACTCCAGTCTTGTGTAGACCAATTGTAATCCCCTTGGGTGTAAAGGTTCCGGTGTGAAAATTTCCTTTGTGAATTTAGTGAAAATTCTTCATAGTGGTGAAGGCGGGAACGTAGAGCAGTGGCTCGAACCTCGAAACAAATTACTTGTGTTTGCGATTAGTTTCTTATTGCTTTTCATTGCTTTACATTTCTATCATGTGATACCACTTGCTTGCACTTCATTATTGTACTCATTTCATTTACTTGCATTTCCGGTCTTTTCTCATTTCAACTAGAAAGCAATTACGCGCCTCAACTCATAATCTAGAGGATTCAAAGAGGAGAAGTTCTAGAGCCCTTCACGGGGAATTCGGCTTCAATTTCTTGTTTTGAGTGACCGTTTGCATCATTTATACTTAGTTGTTTAAAAAAATCATTAGATTAGTATTAACACCTATTCACCCCCTCTAGGTGTTTTTCAGGAAGTATTTGCTGTAAAACAACTGGAGAAAACCTCTGAAATAGATGAGAAAAACTAGCTTGAAAATTCACTTTTTTTCCTTATGGAAAACAAGCCAAGGGAAGCCCATTTTATAGCCTCCTAAAAACTAGCCGTTGCTGTCAAATATCAGGTCAGAATGACCTGTTGGTCGACCGGCCAATGGTCATATTTTTGACCGTTAGAGTCGGCCGGTCGACCCGCTGACCGTGCCTGGGCTTTGACCTACCGGTCGACCGCCCGGTTGACCGAGGCCAGATCTAGAGAGCACAACTCTCTGAATGGTCGACCAGTCAATCGATCGGGGCCATAGCGGTCGATCGGCTGGCCGACCGGCCCTTAAGCCAAATTGGCTGTGCAGGTTCTGTGCACATCGGTCGACCATCCGGTCGACCAACTTCTGGCTCGGTTGACCATTCGGTCGACCTGCAGAAGGCCTGGTCTGAAATCTTTTGGGATTATAGTTTAGTTAAATAAATCCTTATAAATTCTCATAAAATCTATAAAAATAGGTTCATTGAAATACTTTGATGTACAAACATATTTGATTAAAATTCAACATACATTACAAATATTTTGAACCATTTTGTAACATAGAAATTTTGCCTTTAATAAAAAATCTGTATTTTTCAAAGTCAATCTCCAAATTGAAAAACGATTTTTTCAAAACTTCTCCAAATATAAAAACAAGATATTTTAAAGACTTTTGAAGCTTAGTATGTATGGATATGATCCAATACACATATAATATGAAATATCTATATTTTTGACAATAAGCTCTAAAATAGGTTTTGATAAATACAAAACTCAAACACATGATATAGAAACACCAAATAAGTTTTTCTAAAATTTTGAATCAACAATCTGTATGGATGAAATTTAAAACACATATAAACCATATAAACTCATTTTGATGAACTCTATTCATGAAACATTAAGATATATACTTTGAAACTAAAAGATCAAAACGGTATTTTCTAAAACTGAAACTGTTTTGTGAAAACACATATAAATCTTTTATGTGTGTCTGAGCTTGAGCAATCCACAACTAATCTATCCTTTACATTTTATCTAAACCAAATCTTAACACTTACAAACATGTCTCAAGTCTTCTTGAAAATCTTCTCTAGAAAATCTTCTGCTTCTTCTTGACTTGATCCAAACCTTGATCCATGAGCTAGACTCCTCTTGAGTACTTGATGCGATCTTGATGCGCGAGCTCTTGAATCAACACGTACTAGCTCTAAAACTTGACTTCAAATCTTTTGCTGAAGCTAAACACCTACTAAGATTTTGATCAAATATCTGAAACTTATTAAACATAGGATCATTAGTACTATAATTACATGAGTTAATCATCATTAAAACTATAGCGATGGGCCTTTGAGCCAACAACATGCATAGTAAGCTAATGGGTATCAAGATCAATGGTGGTTTGGTCAATACTAGAGTAGAAGATTTTAACAAGTTTAGGACAATAATAAGCTTCATACTCATAATTATCATAAACCAATGTGAACCAATTTCACTCCTAATCATATCAAGAAACACAAGGTCATACCCATTGACATCACTAAGGATCCTAGAAAATTCTTTTTCAGCAAAAATAGTAGGTGCCATGAATTGAAATTCGGAGAAAAAGATAGGAATTTGTAAACCTCCACCAGAATTCGTGGGGTAAATCAAAGACTGAATTGCACAGAGCAATCCATACATAAACGCGCAGAGCTTGCTGTAGATCAGGGATCTACAAGGGAAATCACCACAGAGAAATTTCTCGGCATGCAGGACTCCTCAGAAACACCACAGATCCACAGCTTTAGCAGAGAAAATGAAATAGATTTAGGGAGGCAGAGGCAGGGAATTTTTTTGGTGGCGGCGTGCTGTCTCTCCTCTCTAGATCTGATCTCAAATTAAGCTAGAGGCACAGGAGTGGGTATGGAGAGGATTTATAGAGGTCTGAGAAGAGTGAGTTCTCTTTTTTACCCCTAGTTCAAAACATAAATAAGTGGCCTAGGTTTATTTTGAAATTTATTGGTTAATAATTTGTATATTTATAAGAGAGAGAAAACCCTGGTGTCATTTATCAATTAAATCCTATTTTTTATTTTTTATTTTTTATTTTGTTTTATTGGTTTCTATGTGATTCTATTTAAAAAAAGGAAAAATTGGCTGTATTTACAAGGAGGGTCCCAAAAAGATTTACAATGAATGACATGGAAATTTGAAGGAGGGCCTAATCAAGTGTAAACAGGGTCGCAAAGACCCAGTTCAGAAGTCCCATGTGACTCAGGCTCAGTGGTGTAGAATGGTTTCAATTTTTAACTATTAACTTTCGTACTACCATTCTTGGGATCAGAGATTTCTACAATACCATGAGGAAAAATAGTATGCACAAGATAGGATCCTGACCATCGGGTCTTCAGTTTACCCGCAAAGAGATGGAGCCTGGAATTGTATAACAGAACCTTTTGTCCGGGGACAAAATTCTTCCGATTTATGGATCGGTCATGGAAGAGTTTAGTTCTATATTTAGAAATCCGAGTATTATCATAAGCTTCATTTCATATTTCTTTAAGCTCAAAAATCTATAATTTTCTTAAGTCACCAGCTTAATTCAAGTCGAAATTTAGTTGTTTAATCGCCTACAAAGCACGGTACTCAAGCTCTACTGGAAAATAGCATGATTTTCCAAATATAACTCGATATGGAGACATTCCTAGGACAGTTTTGTAGGCGGTCTAATAAGCCCATAGAGCATCAACAAGTTTGATGGACCAGTTCTTACGATTCTGTCCTACGGTCTTCTCCAAGATGAGTTTAATTTGTCTATTTGTTACCTCCACTTGTCCATTTGTCTGGGGATAGTAAGCCGTGGATAATTTGTGAGAAATAAAGTACTTCAGCGTTAAAGCTTCAAAAGCTCGATTACAGAAATGACTCTCGTTATTATTTATTATCACACGGGGGGCTCCGAAGCGTGAAATGATATCTTCTTTTAAAAATTTGATGACAACTCAGTTGTCATTCGTTTTAATTGGAACAGGTTCAGCCAATTTAGAAACATAATCTAAGGCTACAAAAATGAATTGGTTGTCGTAGGACATCGAAAAGGGTCCCATGAAGTCAATGCCCCACAAGTCAAAATTTCTACTTTCAGGATTGGTGTAAGGGGCATCATGTCCTTGCGTGACTTGACCCGTCATCTGACATTTTACACAGAGTTTGAAAAAGTGTAAGAGTCTTTGAAGAGAGTGGGCCAATAGAAACCAATTTGAAGAACTTTCTCGGCCATCTTTCATGGACCAAAGTGTCTGAAAATACACCTAGAGGGGGCTGAATAGGTGTACAAGCTAATCTAATGACAATGATACAGAATTAAAATATTTATGCAAATTAAAGCTAACAAGCTAAACACAGAAGGTATAATACAAGAGTGTAGCCGAATTTTCGGTGAAGGGCTTTGGACTATCTCCTCAGAATTCCTCTAGATTAAGAGTTGAGGTGCTACTATGGCTCTCTTGGTTGAATACAAGTGTGAGCAAACAATCCCAATCATATATTCAATTAAGCACAAAATATATCAAGCATATAAAGATATAAGCAATGTAAGCAAGTAAGATATGTAAACACAAGTGAGAGAGAGAGAGAGCAATCACAAACACGGAAGATTTGTTTCGAGGTTCGAGCACCCTTGCTCTACGTCCCCGCCTTCAACACTATGAAGGATTTTCACTAAAATCGATCACATTGATCATTCGGTGTAGCAACACTTATAACAAATTTACACTAGAACTCCAGACCTGCAAGTCCTCACTTGTTCCCGGAAGAACAACACACAAGCACACTAGCTTGCCGAGGCCATACCTCTACACTGAGCTCCCACAAGAACTCATCACAAACACGAACCCGCAAGTTTGTCTCCTCAAATACAAAATGAACACTTGGTGATCTCAACACTTTGATCACCTAAAACACTCTCACAACAAAGATCCTATAGGATTGATATAGTAATGGAAAGCTCAAGTATGTGTGAGAAAAACAAGGATTGATTTGTGGTGAAAAACTCAAGAAATCTCTTTTGAAAATACTCTTGAAAAACTCTCCTTTTAATATGGAAATATTAGCCCTAAAATAAGTGGAGAAAACCATTAAGAGAGATAGGAAAATCTGGCTTTGAAACTCTCCAAAAATCTTGTTCCAAACAGCCCAAAACATCCCCATATAAATAGGCTACAAAATATAGTCGTTGGGGTCAAATTGCAAGTCAGAATGACCGGCCGGTCGACCTGGCCAACGGTCATATTTTTTACTGTTGCAGCCTGCCGATCGACCACCCAATCGACTGTGCTTAGGGTTTGACCTACCGGTCAACCGCCCGATCGACCGAGGCAAGATCCAGAGAGCATAACTTTCTGGACGGTAAACCGACTGGTCGATTGGGGCCATAACAGTCGACCGGCCCTCAAGTCAATTGGTCGTGCACATTTTGTACACATCGGTTGACAGCCCGGTCGACCGACTTCTGCCATGGTCGACCAGCCGGTCGACCGGCAGAAGGCCTGGTCTGACATTTTAGAATTAAAAACTTGTCTTTTTAACTTTCAATAAAATCCCATAAAATCACATAAAATCTACAAAGAAAAGTTCATTAACATACTTTGAAGTACAGCTATGTGTGATAAAAAATTAACACATATTATAAACATTTTGAACCATATAGAAATTTTGCCTTAACCAAAAATCTGTATTTTTCAAAATCAATCTTTATTTAAAAAACGATTTTTTCAAAACTTTTTCAAATAAAAAACAAGATATTTTAAACACTTTTGAAGCCTAGAGTGTATGGATATGATCCAATACACATATAAGATGAAATATCTATGTTTTTGACAATAAGCTCTAAAATAGGTTTTGATAAATCCAAAACTCAAACACATGATATAGAAAATATCAAATAAGTTTTTCTAAATATTTGAACCAGCAATGTGCTTGAATGAAATCCAAAATACATATAAATCATATAAATTTGTTTTGATGAACTCTAATCATGAAACATAAAGATATATACTTTGAGCCTCAAAAATCAAAACGGTATTTTCTAAAATCAAAACTATACTTATGAAAAAACATATAAATTTTTTGTGTGTGTATAAGCTTGAGAAATCCACAACTAATCTATCTTTTATATTTTATCTAAAGTACAAAATCTTAACACTTACAAACATGATACAAGTCTTCTTGAAAATCTTCTCTTAAAAATCTTCTTCTCCTTCTTGACTTTGTTCAAAACTTGATCCATGAGCCAGACTCCTCTTTGAGTAAATGATACAATCTTGATGCGTGAGCTCTTGAATCAACACGTGCTACCTTCAAAACTTGACTATGAATCTTTTGTTGAAGCTAAACACCAACTAAGGTCTCGATCAATATCTGAAACTTATTAAACACGAGATCATTAGTATTATAACTACATGAGTTAATCATCATCAAAACTAGAGTGATTGGTCTTTGAGCCAATAATCTCCCCCTTTTTGATGATGACAAAACTCATGGAGTTATATATGCATGGATTAAAATTAAGCTTCATAGAAGCTCCCCTTAACTTTGCATAGCAATAAATAATAAAGATATTCAATAAAATACATAAACAAAATACAAGCATATATGCATAAACAAAGATATAAACATGCACATAAAACTCAGTAAATTCTTCCCCCTCTTTTGTCAATTCATCAACAAAGGGGTGAGGACAACCAAACAATAAAGATGTATATGCGATATACATTCATGAAGAGGAGAGGCGTAAAGTTAGCTCCCCATGCATACATGCATTACATGGAGAAGGGATGGCTAGACCCTAACTCATATAAAGTATAATATACAATGTATAAGTGGAGATGTTAAGCTCCCCCTACACACGTATATCACGTAAAGAAGAGAGGTCAAGCTCCTCAATATGAGATACACTCAGCATAAATCTATATATAGAAGAGATGTTAAGCTCTCCTTGCATATAGGCAATATATTCAAAAAATTTTTGATAAAATTTAAAACATAATTTTGAAATTTCTTAAGTCAAAAAACTAAATTTTGATACCAATGAAATCAAATTGTAGTTGACAAAAATAAAAGTTGGTACCACTCGAAAAAAATTAAGATACTAATAGTCAATTTTGATACCAATTAAAGGTGAAACATGAAGTACATTTTGATATCAAATAAATACCAATCATAATAAATTGAAATCAATGTATAAGCTTGTATAGATACCAATTAACATTTGGAATAAACTCAAGCTTACCATAAACATAATTTGTTTTTTAAGAATGTAAATATATTATAAAACAAGCACAATCAAATCATATATATGTATGTATGAAAATGAATTACCAATTGAAATTGATACTAATTGAAATTTGAAGCATACATATATAAGAAACAAATATGAGTATACAAAAATATAAAATATCATGAAGATTATGTGTATAACTTATACCTACCACCCTATTCATGCACATATTTAAAAGATATTCAATAAGGGTATACAAGGCATGGTCGCCCATCCAACTGCCCTTTAAGGGTAGAAGTTTTCAAAAATATTATTTGAAAATAGTTGTAAATTAAAAATACTAACAAATGAAGAATATGTTGGCCCAAAGGCCCTTCACCCTAGTTTTGATGATGATCAACTCATGTAGTTATAGTTACTAATGATCTTGTGTTTAATTAGTGACAGATTCATGATCAAGATCTTAGTAGGTGCATAGCTCAACAAAGGATAAAAGAACAAGATTTGGAGCTTGCATGTGGTGATCCAAGGAGTTTTTGGATCAAGCTTGGACCAAGTCAAGAAGATGAGAAGCCTTCAAGGGAAGACTTCAAGAAGTTGAAGACTTGGGTCTAGGTATAGAATTTGTATTTTTGTTTTTGTAAAAATGTAAAGGATAGATAGTTGGTGGATTGCTCAAGTTATATCACACACACACACTCTTGATAGAACTCTAGATTTAATTGATTTCATAAAAGATTTCTTTTTAGAAAAGAATTTTTATTTAGTAAAAGATTTTCTTTGAGACAAAATATTTATCTTGGATTTTGGTATTTCATAGTTCATATCTTTAAACCAAAATCATGATTAGAGCTTTATGATCAAAACATAGATATTTTATTATGATTGTGTAGTGGATCATATCCATACACACTATGCTTTATAAGTTCAAAATATCTTGTTTTTGTATTTGATAAAGATTTAGAAAAACAAGTTTTGGAAAAACATGTTTTGGAAAAATACATTTTGGTTATTGAGCTAATATTTCCAAGTTACAAAAATAGACCAAAACATCTATAACATGTCTTGATTTTGTGCAAGCATGTTTTTTCTTTCAAGTATATTGGTAAAACTATTTTTGTAGAATTTCTATGTATTTTTAGGATTTTATAAAAAGATTTTAAATCCTGTTTTCTGACCTGGAGACTGGCTGACAGGCTAAGTCGGTCGACCGGACCGGTCGACCGATGTGCACAGCCCTGTGCACATTGTCAGCGCAGTGGCCGGTCGACCGGGTCGGTCGACCGACCAAGAGAGCTTTGCTCTCTGGAAATATCAGTCGACCGAACCGGTCGACCGATAGAGAGAATGCTCTCTGCTCCAGTGGTCCGGTCGACTGGCAGTCGACCGCTCCAGAGAGATCTGCTCTCTGGAAATGATCGGTCGACCGAGCCGGTCGACCGGTGGCTTCAACGGTCAGAAATATGACCGTTGGCCGGTCGACCGGTGGTCGACCGACAGCACTGACAGAACCCCAACGGCTCTATTTCTGGCAGCCTATAAAAGGGGGTCTTGTCAACTGTTTTGAGGTTAAGATTTTGGAGATTTCTTGAGCAGTTTTTCTGATACTTTTAGAAGAGTTTCTCCACAAGATTTAAGTGCAAATACTTCCAATCAAAAGGAAGAGTTTTTATCAAGAGAGTGTTAAAGTGATTCTTGAGTTTTCCTCCATAGCTTTCTTTCCTTGATTTTCTCACACCACACTTGAGCTATCCATTGCTAGATATTCCTATAGGTGTGTTGTAGTGAGAGTGCTCTTTAGGTGATCAAGTGTTGTGATCATCAAAGAGATTTTTCTTGTTACTTTGAGGAGACGGGCAAGTGTGCTCGTTGTGGTGTGGAGTTCGGTTGTGAACTCTTTGGTAGAGGTACGGCCTCGGCGAGTCGGTGGACTTGCGTGTGTACGGGACTTGGGAGTCCGAGGGCTTGTAGGTGTTGCGGCACCGAGGAGAGATCCGGTGGGATCTTGCATAGTGGAAATCCTTCGTGTGTCGAAGGCGGGGATGTAGAGCAAGTGTGCTCGAACCTCGAAACAAACCCCTTGTGTTTGCGATTGCTATCTCTTGCTCTCTCTCTCTTTGTCTCTTGTTATATCTTGCATTACTTACATTGTCTTTACTATTACATGCTTGATATTCCCTTGTGCTTAATTGTTATATACTTGCGTGGGATTGCTTGATAACACTAGTATTCAACCAAGAGAGCCAACGCGGCACCTCAACCCATTCAAGGGGAATCTAGAGGAGCTTGTCCAGAGCCTCGCAAGGGGAATTCGGCAACACTCTTGTGTTATACATAAGTGTTCAATTAAAAGAAGTTTTATTTGGTCAACTTAGTTTTAATTCCGCATTATTTGTTCATAAGTGACCATTAGATTAGCCATCACCTATTCACCCCCCCTCTAGGTGATCTAACAATTGGTATCAGAGCTAGTGCTCTTGATATTGGGTCTAACAACCTAAGAGTTAAAGATCCTCTTTTAGGCTAATCACAAGATTTGTACACACACTATGGACTTCATGTCACCACCCACCTTTGACACTCTTAACATCCAAATTTGGAAGGTTAAGATGTCTTTGTTCCTCAAAGGACTTGGCCTTAGTATATATCTTGCCACAACTAATAAAGAATATTGCTTAAATGGTAAGAACATTGAGGCTAATGCAAAAGCCCTTCATGCTATTAAGTCAACCCTAAATGATGATTATTTATCTAGGGTTTCTAATATTGAATCGGCTTTTGTAGTATGGAACATCATCACCTCCCTCGGCGAAAAAGATCTATACTATGCGGGGAGTGACTCGGATGTTGGAAGCGACACCTCCAACAAGTGCTACATGGTCCAAGGGGATAACCCCCTTGAGGTAACTTCCGAATCCGAGGATGAGGATGCTACTATGTCATATGATGAGCTAAATTCATTTTGCCAATTATTGCTTGGGAGATATGACATAATTAAAAAGGAAAATAAAAATTTGAAAAAGGATATTGCTTGCATGCATGTAGAAAATGATTCTTTTAGAAATAAACTTGCATGTTTAGAAAAAGAAAAAGAGGATTTGAAAAATGAAAATGTTTCCCTTATGTCTAAATTAAATGATTTGTGTGAAGGGAACACTATTTTGAAGGATAAGATCATTTTGGTGGAAAAACAAAAGGAAAATATTTTTCAAGAAAATATTACTTTGAAAAGAAAATTTGTTGAAAAGGAAAAAGACTTTGTTTCTAAAAAGAAAAAGAAAAATGATTCTTCATCTCATCATGCTTTTCATGCCACATCTAATGAGATTAAGAATAGGAAAAACAAAATGAATAATTTGAGTTCAACTTTGAACTCTTGTGCATTCAATCATTCTAAGTTGGAATCTTTGTTTCAAAAGAAACAAGTTCCCCATGCTCATGCACATACTCATCATGCTCATGCTTATGGTGCACATCACGATCACAATCACACTCATAAGCATCATGCTAAGGTGTACACATGTACACATTGTGGCCGCAAAGGCCATTTAGCAAAATATTGTTTTGATAAGAAACCATACTTATATTTTGCTAATATAATAGATTTTGGGTTCCTTATAACAATGCTAACCCCAAAGGACCCAAGAAAACATGGGTACCAAAACCCCCACCTTTTGATTGTGATGTAGGTGAGGGCTCTCACAAGACGTGAGAAGATTGGTGCCTTAGTAGCCAATGCAATGGACATGATGGACAAACATTGGGATGCATTGCTATCAAGGAATCTTGGTGGGAAAGGCCACCATATTTGGAGCTTTGGAGTTGGTAATAATTTCTAAACTCCTACCTTTTATGTACATGCTTTTACATATGTCATACTCATAGCATGTTCATGATTTTATTTGATTTGTGCTTCATGTGGTATTTACATGCTTAGATGTAGATTTGTCAAACTTGTATGTATACATATACAAATAGTGAATTACAATTGACTCTTAAATAATTTGAACTTCATGCTCACTTGTATCCACTTTATGCATATGTATAATCTAGTTTTGATAATTCTCATATATACATGTTTTGCCAATTTTTGTGATTTACTTCATGTATATGCATGCTTAATTCAAATCTAATAGATATACATGGATACCTCTTGAGTCATTTGCCTTTCATGCAAATCTATATATATGGACTCAATTGTGTTAGAGATATGTATGTATGCTTCTTGTATTGACAAAACATACATATATTATGAAACATTTTTTTTTATAAAATTTTTTTGATGATTTTCAAGGTTTTAAAAGTTATGATAATTCAAAATTTAAAGGAATATTGAGTTTTATTGTAATTTTCATGATGCCATGCTTCACATAACATTAGTACACTCACATCTCTTGAAAACATTAAATGGACTTTATGGATTAGAGTGTTTTAGTGCCTTGTGATTTATGCATATTCCATGAAAAACCTTTTGATTTATTCCTTGATAACTAGTTCGAATTCTTCATGTGTTAGATTATATGACATATTCACCTAAGCCTATTTCTCTATTGGTATCATTGGTTATTTGCAATTGGTATCAATATGAACCTTTTTGGTATATACTCATATTTTGCTTTCTTTATATGTATGTATCAATCTCTATTGATATAATCTCTTCATACATATATATGATAGTTGTGTGCTTGTTTTATAATTGGTATCTTTTAAAGCACATAGATTGTTAATGCTAAGCTTAATTAGACTTCAAATTGGTATTTCATAATAAGCTTGTGCATTGTATTTTTTTGAAATTGGTATCAAAAATTCAAAATTTGATTATTTTACAATTGGAACCATGCAAAATTGTGTTATTTGATATCTTATAATATGATCTCTTTCTAAGATATCTCAAAATTTGTTGTTATTAAGAAAAATTCAAAATTTATTTTATAAAGAAAATTCAAAATTTTTTATTTGTATTTCCTATATGCAAGGAGAGCTTAACATCTCTTCTACATATAGATTCATGTTGAGTATATTATAATTTGAGGAGCTTGACAACTCTTCTTTTCATGATATACGTGTGTAGGGGGAGCTTCACATCTCCTCTTATGCATGACATATTATACGTTATGTGAATTAGGGCTTGTCATCCCTCTTTCATGTAATGTATATGTGTCGGGAAGCTAACTTAACGTCTTCCTCTTCATGAATTTATATCGCATATAAATTTTATTGATTGATTTGTATTTACCCCTCCTTGATCTCTTTGTTTTTAACAAAAAGGGGGAGAAAATTTGTTTGATGTATTTTTACTTTGAACCCTTTGTTGATGATTGACAAAAAGGGGGAGAAGTATTTGAGATTGTATTGTATATGCATGTTTTCATTGCTTAAGGGGGAGAAGTATTTGTCTTTCTTACTTATTATGCATATATGTTGTATTTTGCAATTAGGAGAAAAAGATTTGACTTAAGATTTGATTTTTGTTATGATTGCATCTCCTTACATTGCATACATGTCATGTGCTTTTATTGCCATATCTATTATTTCTTGTCATGCATGAGTTAAGGGGGAGCTTCTTTGAAGCTTTACTTTAATCCATGCATATATAACTCCATGAGTTTTGTCATCATCAAAAAGGGGGAGATTGTTGGCCCAAAGGCCCTTCACCCTAGTTTTGATGATGATCAACTCATGTAGTTATAGTTACTAATGATCTTGTGTTTAATTAGTGACAGATTCATGATCAAGATCTTAGTAGGTGCATAGCTCAACAAAGGATAAAAGAACAAGATTTGGAGCTTGCATGTGGTGATCCAAGGAGTTTTTGGATCAAGCTTGGACCAAGTCAAGAAGATGAGAAGCCTTCAAGGGAAGACTTCAAGAAGTTGAAGACTTGGGTCTAGGTATAGAATTTGTATTTTTGTTTTTGTAAAAATGTAAAGGATAGATAGTTGGTGGATTGCTCAAGTTATATCACACACACACACTCTTGATAGAACTCTTGATTTAATTGATTTCATAAAAGATTTCTTTTTAGAAAAGAATTTTTATTTAGTAAAAGATTTTCTTTGAGACAAAATATTTATCTTGGATTTTGGTATTTCATAGTTCATATCTTTAAACCAAAATCATGATTAGAGCTTTATGATCAAAACATAGATATTTTATTATGATTGTGTAGTGGATCATATCCATACACACTATGCTTTATAAGTTCAAATATCTTGTTTTTGTATTTGATAAAGATTTAGAAAAACAAGTTTTGGAAAAACATGTTTTGGAAAAATACATTTTGGTTATTGAGCTAATATTTCCAAGTTACAAAAATAGACCAAAACATCTATAACATGTCTTGATTTTGTGCAAGCATGTTTGTTCTTTCAAGTATATTGGTAAAACTATTTTTGTAGAATTTCTATGTATTTTTAGGATTTTATAAAAAGATTTTAAATCCTGTTTTCTGACCTGGAGACTGGCTGACAGGCTAAGTCGGTCGACCGGACCGGTCGACCGATGTGCACAGCCCTGTGCACATTGTCAGCGCAGTGGCCGGTCGACCGGGTCGGTCGACCGACCAAGAGAGCTTTGCTCTCTGGAAATATCAGTCGACCGAACCGGTCGACCGATAGAGAGAATGCTCTCTGCTCCAGTGGTCCGGTCGACTGGCAGTCGACCGCTCCAGAGAGATCTGCTCTCTGGAAATGATCGGTCGACCGAGCCGGTCGACCGGTGGCTTCAACGGTCAGAAATATGACCGTTGGCCGGTCGACCGGCGGTCGACCGACAGCACTGACAGAACCCCAACGGCTCTATTTCTGGCAGCCTATAAAAGGGGGTCTTGTCAACTGTTTTGAGGTTAAGATTTTGGAGATTTCTTGAGCAGTTTTTCTGATACTTTTAGAAGAGTTTCTCCACAAGATTTAAGTGCAAATACTTCCAATCAAAAGGAAGAGTTTTTATCAAGAGAGTGTTAAAGTGATTCTTGAGTTTTCCTCCATAGCTTTCTTTCCTTGATTTTCTCACACCACACTTGAGCTATCCATTGCTAGATATTCCTATAGGTGTGTTGTAGTGAGAGTGCTCTTTAGGTGATCAAGTGTTGTGATCATCAAAGAGATTTTTCTTGTTACTTTGAGGAGACGGGCAAGTGTGCTCGTTGTGGTGTGGAGTTCGGTTGTGAACTCTTTGGTAGAGGTACGGCCTCGGCGAGTCGGTGGACTTGCGTGTGTACGGGACTTGGGAGTCCGAGGGCTTGTAGGTGTTGCGGCACCGAGGAGAGATCCGGTGGGATCTTGCATAGTGGAAATCCTTCGTGTGTCGAAGGCGGGGATGTAGAGCAAGTGTGCTCGAACCTCGAAACAAACCCCTTGTGTTTGCGATTGCTATCTCTTGCTCTCTCTCTCTTTGTCTCTTGTTATATCTTGCATTACTTACATTGTCTTTACTATTACATGCTTGATATTCCCTTGTGCTTAATTGTTATATACTTGCGTGGGATTGCTTGATAACACTAGTATTCAACCAAGAGAGCCAACGCGGCACCTCAACCCATTCAAGGGGAATCTAGAGGAGCTTGTCCAGAGCCTCGCAAGGGGAATTCGGCAACACTCTTGTGTTATACATAAGTGTTCAATTAAAAGAAGTTTTATTTGGTCAACTTAGTTTTAATTCCGCATTATTTGTTCATAAGTGACCATTAGATTAGCCATCACCTATTCACCCCCCCTCTAGGTGATCTAACAGAATAAATAACTAGTTTAAAGTAATTTTTGAAAAATTAGTTAAAGATCCTTCAAAATAAGAAACTAAATCATGTATCTCATGAAGTATGCTAAATACACAAGAGCTAACACTCGAAAGCTATAAAGCTCATAAATGCTCATGAAAATAAGATGAGTAAACAAAAAAATGTGAGTGTACAAGAATCAAGTGAATAGCATATTTATAAAAATAATCAATAAGACTCAAAATAAACATAAAATTCTTTTATCAAAAACATGAAAATCATCAAAACCAAAATTTTCATCAAAATTAAACAAACTTCAAGGTATATGTATGTTCTATCGAAACTAAAAATATACATACATATCTCAAATACAAACGAGTCCATAATAGAATTTGCATGAAGGCAAGTGACTCAAGGGTATACATGTATATTTATTAGTTTTAGACAAAATAACAAACACATGAAACAAAACATGTACAAAGATAGGAAAAACAAGTATAAATAAAAGAATCATCAAAACTAGGTTATACATGTATATGTAATGAGTATAAATGAGCAATGAGGTACAAACATATAATAATCAAGTGTAACTCACTACTTGTACAAGTATAAATACAAGTTTTAATGAAAACTACATCTAAACAAGTATTCACCACATGAAGTACAAAACCAAAATATGCTAAAAATATTTATATAAAAGCATATAAACTAAAATAAAAGTTTAGAGATAGTTATCGAACTATATGCACTATTCTCTAAGCCTCCAAACCACGGTGGTCCTCCCATCAAACGTCCTTAAAGATGATGCATCCATAAATATGATCTTTGAGCTTGAAACACATTCACCATCAAGGCACCATTCCTCTCACATCATGTGAGATCCCGCACCTACATCAAATACAAGAGGTGAGAATTTTAGTACCCATTTCCTTTTGGGTCCACAGGGGTTAGCATCATAAGGAACCTAAACATTATTATTTACAAAATTTAAATGATTTATCTTATCAAAACAAAACTTTGCTAAATAGCCTTTGTGGCCACAATGTGTACATTTGTACACTCTAGCATATATATGATTGTGATGTATATGAGCATGGTGTGTATGTGATGTTAGCCGTGTAGGATATGCATGCATGTGTGCAATTTGCTTCTTGCAAAACGTAGATTCCAATTTATTGTGTTTAAATACACATTGGCTCAAAGTGCAGCCCAAAAAATTAATTTTATTTTTCAAGACATGAATCTCATTTTTATCAAAAGAAGATGCAACATTATTAGCATGAGAGACATGACAAGAATGAGAATCAAAATTATTATTCTTTTTAGAAATATTTTCCTTTTCTTTTAAAATAATTTTCTTTTTCAAAGAGTTATTTTTCCTTTAAAGCAATTTCTTTTTCTTTCTCAATCAAGATAACTTGAATTTTTAAAACTTCATTTTATTTTGAAATAATTTTAAATTTATTTTTAAATGAATCCTTTTCTTTGAAACCAAATTATTTTTATTTTCCAATTTTTATTTTTCATTTTTAATAGTTCAGACGTTTTAAGAAGTTTTTGACAAAATAAAACAAGCTCATCATATGACATGTCAACATCCTCATCAAGCTCGGATTCAGAATTTACCTCAAGGGGGTCACCCCCTTGGACCATGTAGCATATGTTGAAAGCATCACTTCCATCATCTGAGTCACTCCTCATGTAGTATTGCTTTTGTTCACCAAGGGAGATAATTGTGTTCCATACTATAAAAGACGAATCAAAGTTAGCAACCCTAGATAAATATTCATCATTTAGGGTAGATCTTAAAGCATGAAGGGCTCTTGTGATAGCCTCAATATTTTTGCCATTTAAACAATATGAATCTTTAACAGTGGCAAGATAAACATGAATCCCTAGAGCTTTGAGGTATATAAACATCTTGACTTTCCATATTTGGATGTTAGGAGGTGACATGAAATCCGTGAGTATATGTTCAAAAATAGTGTTTAGCTAAAATGAGGATCTTTAACTCTAGATTGTTAGACCCAAATCAAGAGCACCAAGCTCTGATACCAATTGAAAATACACCTAGAAGGGGGCGAATAGGTGTACAAGCTAATCTAATGACAATAATGCAGAATTAAAATTATTTATGCAAAATTAAAGCTAATAAGCTAAACACACAAGGTATAACACAAGAGTGTAGCCGAATTCCAAGTTAAGGGCTCTGGACTATCTCCTTAAGATTTCTCTAGATTAAGAGTTGAGGTGCCACTATGGCTCTCTTGGTTGAATACAAGTGTAAGCAAACAATCCCAAGCATATATTCAATTAAGCAAAAAATATATCAAGCATATAAAGATATAAGCATGTAAGCAAACAAGATATGTAGACACAAGTGAGAGAGAGAGAACAATCACAAACACGGGAGATTTGTTTCAAGATTCGAGCACCCTTGCTATATGTCCCCGCCTTCAACACTATGAAGGATTTTTACTAAAATCGATCCCACTAGATTACTCGGTGCCGCAATACCTACAACGAGTTCACACTAGAACTCTGGACCGCAAGTCCCTTACTTGTTCTCGTAAGAATAACACACGCAAGCACACTAGCTTGCCGAGGCCGAACCTCTACACCGAGCTCCCACAAGAACTCGTCACAAACACGAACCCGCAAGTTCGCCTCCTCAAATACAAGATGAATACTTAGTGATCTCAACACTTTGATCACCTAAAACACTCTCACAACAAAGATCTTATAGGACTGATATAGCAATGGAAAGCTCAAGTATGTGTGAGAAAAATAAGGATTGATTTGTGGTGAAAAACTTAAGAAATCTCTTTTGAAAACACTCTTGAAAAACTCTCCTTTAGATATAGGAAAATCTGGCTATGAAACTCTCCAAAAATCATATTCCAAACAGCCCAAAACAACCCCATATAAATAGGCTACAAAATATAGTCGTTGGGGTCAAACTGCAGGTCAGAATGACCCATTGTTCGATCGAACAACGGTCATATTTTTGACCGTTGCAGCCTGCCAGTTGATTGCCTGGTCGACCGTGCCTGGGCTTTGACCAACCGATCGACTGAGGCCAGATCCAGATAGCACCGCTCTCTTGACGGTCGACCGACCGATCGACCGAGGCCATAGTGGTCGACCGTCCGGTCGACCGGCCCTCAAGCCAATTGGCTGTGCACATTCTGTACACATCGGTCGACCGCCCGATCGACCAACTTCTGCCAGGTCGATCGGCCGGTCGACCGACAGAAGGCCTGGTCTGACATTTTTGGGATTAAAAACTTGATCTTTTTAACTTCAATAAAATCCCATAAAATCACATAAAATCTATAAAAATAAGTTCATTAACATACTTTGAAGTACAAATATGTGTGATCAAAAATCAACATATAATAAAAATATTTTGAACCATTTTTGTAATATAGAAATTTTACTTTAACCAAAAATCTGAAATGATTTTTTTCAAAAATTAATCTTTAATTTGAAATATGATTTTTTTCAAAACTTCTCCAAATACAAAAATAAGATATTTTAAACACTTTTTAAGCTTGGAGTGTATAGATATGATCCAATACACATATAAGATGAAATGTCTATATTTTTGACAATAAGCTCTACAATAGGTTTTGATAAATCTAAAACTCAAACACATGATATAAAAAACATTCTAACATTTAGACCAACAATGTGCATAGATGAAATCCAAAACACATATAAACCATATAGACTTGTTTTGATAAACTCTAATCATGAAACATAAAGATATATACTTTGAAGCTTAAAAACTAAAATGGTATTTTCTAAAATCAAAACTATACTTATGAAAACACATATAAATTTTGTGTGTATGTGTATATGATCTTGAGCAATCCACAACTAATCTATCCTTTACATTTTATCTAAAATACAAAATCTTAACACTTACAAATATGACACAAGTCTTCTTGAAAATCTTCTCTTGAAAATCTTCTTCTCCTTCTTGACTTAGTCCAAAACTTGATCCATGAGCCAGACTCCTCTTTGAGTACATGATGCGATCTTAATGCACGAGCTCTTGAATCAACACGTGCTAACTTCAAAACTTGACTATGAATCTTTTGTTGAAGCTAAACACAAATTAAGATCTTGATTAAATATCTGAAACTTATTAAACACAAGGTCATTAGTACTATAACTACATCAATTAATCATCATCAAACCTAGAGTGATGGGTCTTTGGGCCAACTGTGTCCACCACAAGCAAATTCATGACAAAATGTCAATATGTTGTGATGTTCATTCTCAAGAAGACACCTTCTAATGATCTGGTCCGTACAATATTTGAATAGATATGGTACATCCCAAAAGAAGAACCGTATCCGTGTCAAAAAGCGGTGCTTGTCCTGATTTGACTAACTCAAAGGTGTTTGCCTGGTTGCAAGGTAATTTTAATGTCAGCATACCGGGCTCTTTACACATCATGAAGATGTGTTCGTCAAGAAAATTTTTGTTGATTGGTATCATCTCTACTGGTGCATTAGGAATCCTTGAAAGGTGATCAGTCACCACATTTTGACACCCTTTTTATCCTTTGTTTCTAGATCAAATTCTTGCAAAAAAAGTATCCAACGAATAAGTCTAGCCTTAGCATCCTTCTTTTGCATCAAATACCCGAGGGCAGAATGGTCGGTGAAAATCGTTGTCTTAAACCATAGTAGGTACTGGCGGAATTTCTTCAAACCAAACACAACTGCTAAAAATTCTTTTTCAGTTGTTGTGTAATTGAGTTGGGCCTCGTTAAGTGTCCTATTAGCATAATAAATCACATGTTGCCTGTTATCAATGCGCTATCGTAGAACAGCACCATGACATAATCAGAGGCGTCACACATGATTTTGAAGGTTCTAGTCCAATTAGGTGCTGAGATTATAGGTGTCGAGATAAGTTTTTGTTTTAACTCCTCCCAAGCTTGTAGACATCCCTCACCAAAATGGAAAGGCACATCTTTTCTTAAATGATTAGTTAAAGGTCTAGCAATTTTGCTAAACTCTTTAAACCTTCTGTGAATGCCAGCGTGCCCAAGAAAAGATTTGATGTCTTTTAAGCACTCAGGTTCAGGGAGTTTTGCTATCACCTCCACTTTAGATTTGTTAACCTCAATCTCTCTACTTGAAATTTCGTGCCCAAGGATAATTCCTTATTTGATCATGAAATGACTTTTCGCCATGCATCTTTGTAAGACTAACTTTAGATGATGTAGACATTGGTCAAAGGAATCGCCATATATTGAAAAATAATCCATAAAAATTTTCAGAAATCTTTCTATCATGTCTGAGAAAAGACTAAGCGTGCAACGTTGGAACGTTGTAGGAGCGTTGCATAACCCAAAGAGCATTCATCGGTATGCAAACGTTCCAAATGGCAGGTAAAAGTTGTCTTTTCTTGGTCCTCGGGAGCAATTGGGATTTGATTGTATCCTGAATATCCATCCAGGAAATAATAATATTCATGTCCTGCCAATCTCTCAAGCACCTAATCTATGAAAGAAAGAGGGAAATGGTTTTTACATGTGGCAGCGTTCATTTTGCGATAATTAATACAAACTCGTATCTTCATTGGAAGACGAGTCTGTACTAATTCTATCTTGTCATTCTCTACAACAGTAAAGCCTGTTTTCTTTGGCACAGTATGGACTGGACTAACCCACTGGCTATTAGATATGAGATAAATTATCCATTGTCTAGCAATTTCAGGATTTCAGTGCGTACAGCCTCTTACATGATGGGGTTCAGTCAATGCAGTGGATCATGTTTTTGTTTGGCCTCTTCTGTCAGGTGAATCCTATGTTGTACAATGGATGAGCTGATCCCCTTTATTTCAGCCATGGTCTAATGGCCTCTCTATTTTTCCTTAATACAGCAAGAAGATCTTCTTCTTGTTGTTCGGTCATATGAGAAGCTATGATCATAGGGAAAACTTCCTTTTCACCCAAGTGCTGATACTTGAGATGACTAGGAAGAACTTTCATTTCTGAAGAAGGGGTATGATCTATCAAAAGTTATTCTTCTTGCAAGCGAATGATTGGGGTCGCATTTGTTGTCCACTCAACTATTGATTCAACAATCTGATCAAGATTGAAACCATCTGACTCCAAATCAAATTCATGGTCAGACTTATATTCTAACTCCTCTTCATGTTCACTTGTGAGTCCTTCAATCAAGTTCACCTCAAATGATTGGTTTCCAGTCCCGAGGTTGTTTTCCTAGGTGAAAAACATTCACCTCCTTTGTCATATCACCAAAAGTCAAACGCATTGACCCATTCTTACAGTTTATGATCGCATTAGCAGTTGCTAGGAAAGGTCATCCTAGAATGACCGGGGTTTGAGCTTTCGGGATTTGCATAGGTTGTGTTTTCAGAATGATGAAATCTATGAGGTAGATGAACTCTCCGACCCGTATAAGGACATCTGTAATTTCTCCCTTGGGAATCTTTACAGAATGATCAGCTAATTGTATAATAACCCGGGTTGGACGGAGGTCGCCCAGCCCGAGTTGCTAATACACAGTAAAAGGAAGCAAGTTGATACTGGCTCTAGATCAAGCAGTGCCCGGTTTATTGCGGTCTGTCCTATGATGCATGAAATGGTTGGACTCCGGGGATCTTTGTATTTTACAGGGATGGGCCCGATTAACAACTCACTGATGTTGGATGCAATGAAGACCTTTTTGGGAATATTTGCTTTTCTTTTCTTGGTGCACATGTCTTTTAAAAATTTGACATATTATGGAACTTGATGTATGGCATCAAGAAGGGGCACATTTATCTGGACTTGATTAAACATTACCCTAATCTTTTCCATTTGAGCATTGGTCTTATTTGTTGCTAGCCTGTTAGGAAATGGCACAATAGGCTTGTGAGTTTGCTCATCTATTTTATTTTTTTCATTAGACTTAGAAGTGGATGGTTATGAACTTGAAGATGAAGATGGATCATTCGCAACTTGTAGTGTAGTCACAGGAGGATTTGACACTGGATTGTTGGAAACTAGGTGATTAGAAACCTAGTTATCAACTTATTTTTCTGATCTCAGGATATGAACAGTGTGGCATTGTTTCAAAATTATGTCCTCAGCTTCATTAACAGGGAAGGGGTTCTTTGGATTAGGCAATGGCTGACTTGACAATGTTTCTTTTTGGTTTTTCATTAAGTGAGTTAGCCAATTGACCTATTTGAACGTCTAGCCTATTAATATCTTGGTTATGATTGTTCATCATTGAGGCTTGAGTTTTAGACAAGGTTTCTATCATTCTTTTCAGGTCTGACACTTTTCTATCTGGAAGATTTTGTTGCTGATGTTGGTAAGCGGGCTGAAAATTGTGTTGGTATATTGACTGAAAATTGGTTAATTTTGATGGAAATTGGGTTGATGGGTTTGAGCAGCGTACTGATGTGAAAATTGTTGTCTTGGCTGCTCAAGACCAGACTGACTTCAAAAAAAGTTTGGATGATTCCTCCATCCAGGTTGTACGTCTTGGAGTAAGGATTGTAACTGGGTTTGGCATAGGCTGCATTCATACTATCAGGGAACATCTGTTGAGCTTGGTAAACTGGACGCTCCTCAAAATAAGTGGGTTAAGGCATGGCTATGGGTGCAACTCGGACTTATCACTTGTGTTGGGTTGACCTGGTTCACTGAGTTTGATTCCCTAGCCTAAAGTAGTTCCAATCTCCTCATTACTTGTGTGATTTGAGTCTTAGCAGCTATAGAGGACTCAATGGAATGCAAACCAGTTGTAGAAGTTGTAGGGTTAGTCTTTTCAGGACAAGACTCCCATTGAATGATTTTCTCTGCTAAGGTTTCATATAAGTCCCAACCCTGATCCTCATCTTTCTTCAAAAATTCTCCTTGACACATAGTCTCAAGGAGTGTCTTAATCTGATGATTTAACCTACCATAGAGAATTGGCACTGTCGCCACTTCTCTATTCGGTGGTGAGGACACTGGGCTAACAAATCCCTAAATTCAAAATACTTTCAAAATGGTTCATTGATTTCCTGTCTATACTGCATAATATTTTTCCTGATGAGGGCAGTCTTATCGATGGGGTAGAATTTCTTAAGAAAAATCTTTAAAAAATCATCCCATGATGAAATAGAACTAACAGACATGTTGAACAACCACTTCTTGGCCATATTCTTAATTGCAAAGGGGATAAATCTCAGTCTAACAGCATCTTTTCCCAGTTGGGAAATTCTCATCATCAAGCATACTTCTTCAAACTCTTGAATGAAAAAATACGTGTCCTCAGCTTTTAAGCCATGGAACCTAGGAAGTGTGTTTATGAATTGGGGTTTTAGCTCAAAGTTATTTCCATTAGCCTCGGGTAATATAATGCAGGAGGACTGTGATGTACAAATGGGTAATACTTGTCCTAAAGTGAAACATGATTGGCCATGATTGGATTTATCTCAGGAAGTGGTGTGTGTGCAAGTGTAGTATTCCTAACAAGTCTTGATGTAACTGGATCCCTGTACCACTCTTGCATACACAACACAAACAACATTCACCCAACAAACAATCGAAAAAGAAAATAACAAACAATAACAAAGGAAAAACAATCACCAAGCCTATCTAGGATTCTTGGACCTAGACGACTCCTAACTGGGTGATTCTCTGGGGAAGGTTATTCTTGAATCAGATCACAAGCTAATCAGCCAGGTAGGGGTAAAATATGGTGGGAGGTATCCGTTCGTATGCAACGGGCCTTAATTATGCCAAACTACGATATCTTCGAGGCTCCCTAAACTTAGACACTGATTTGACTGGAGTATGATTCAAAACAAGTTCCAACCGCAGTTAATCTCCTATTAAGTCAGAATGTTCCTAGGGGCCAATGTCTATCAATTTTTAGATTAAGTTTAGAATTGTGAGTGCTTGGAATGTTGTTTGTGGGTTAAGAAAGGGTGATGAAATCCCCACCTTATCTTGTTTATTTGGGTAGTGCCCTTAAAGTCAATTTGTGCAAGTGTACAGAATATGCAAACAAGGTTCATTCAAACTAATTAAATTAACCAGGAGATGAGTCCTATTCTATATGCTATGCGCACGTACCTTACTCCACCCTCTTCGACAGTAAAGCAAAGGAATTGAAAAGACACGTGCCTAGAATGCAAATGTCTAATCAATTTTTTAAATTTTCAACAACTTTTTACTGTTGGTTATTAGCCAGATCCTAGTGATGGAATATAAGAAACAATTATTGTAATAAGCTAAATTTTGTATAGTAAGCGACCCTGCAAAAAAAATTATCAGTAGTCAACTCCTTCTTGTCGCGGATACGCGGCTAAAGCCGAGAAAACGCGGCAAGTTAGAGGGTTCTTGGTCTTTGCTTTCTAGAGAAGAGGCCCAAGATCAATTATATGTTATTGCAATACTTAGTTTCCTGTATTCAAAACCTGTAACCTGAAATAGAGAAGAAAAATTCATTTAGTTCCAAAGATAACACAAAAATCATCACCCTCCGCGACAATGGCGCCAAAAATTTGTTCGAAGGAAAAAAGGTGAGCAAGCGTTTAGAGTAAACCATATAAGTCCTAGTGTCAATGTTCAAGCTCTAGTATGTAAGTAGAATTAATATGCACGTTCAAACTATCATTTGTAGCAAAATCTATAACGGGTCGTATCCGCAGGGAGGGCTTGCGATGAAAGCTTTCTTAGTTCTTGTTGTTCTTATTTTTGGAAAGAAAATGAAAAGTCCTTATTTGTTCAAGAATTGAAAAAGAAAAATGATGAATCTTGTTATGATAAGAAAAGAAGAACAAAAACGAGGAAGGTAGAATGAAAACGGTGAAGTTTGGAAAAGTAAAAGAGAAAAATGGACTTTGTATGAGGAAGAAAGTTTTAGAAATTAAAAGAGTTTTAATCAGATAGAAAGAAAATAATGACTAACTAACAACTCTACACTACTAACTTACTAATCTCTTGGAGATTTGTGCCTCATGTAGATTCGTTGACATAATGTCCATCATACTTCATCAAGTCAAAGAGTTGTCCCAATTTGTTGAGATGTTCTTCTCTTAGCTTGGGTAAGTGGCCTCCTTGGATCATAGGCTCTCAATAGGTTCACAAGAATGAAACTTAAGAATTTGAGATTCACAATTTAGATATGCATAACAAGAATGTTAGGTTCATTAGATTTATCAAAACCATGGTTTAGCTAGCATGAAATAAGAAGGTAGTGCATTAGCTTGTTAGCATACTAAGGTGATCACATCATCATGTTCCATCAAGACTCTTGTTAAAGAAATAAGACTCTAAATGAAGCACACATGAATTATATGGAGGGAATCACAAAGCCTTCATTAAGATAAAAAATAATACTCATCTTCATTGGGAATTAAAGAGACTTGTTAGGCACAAGACTTAGAAATTATAAACATCCAATGAATCATATGAGTTAGCATCATCCAAGAGTTAGTAGTTAATAGAGTTAGAGGTTAGTTAGTCATATTAGAGAGTTAGTTATACATGGAGAAGTAAAGCAAAGAAGAAAATATAGTAGATTAAAGTGCAAGAAATTAAAAGCTTGAAAGTAAATAGAAAGAATTAAAAGAACAAGAAATTAGAAGAAGGAGAACATGAACTTTGCATTCGATTGTCACTCTCAATTACAGAGACCTTAATCTCACCCTCTCTCTCTTTTCTGGAATCTAAAAAGAGAAAAAAATTACAAGCGAAAACTAAAGAGGAACATAAAGAAATCCAAAATCTTCTCCTAAAATTTATGGCTATCCTCCCCCCACAACAGAGGCCTTAGGGGTCTTTATATAGGCATCAGGAGCTTATCGCTATCAATCATAGTCGTAGGATCAAACACTGCATCAACGACCCTAGTACTGCCGCGGAATGTGGCCGAAGCCGCGTTTTCACGGCAGAATCTTAGCCGTTATGCCAGCGATTGCGCTGACAGGCTGTCTCTGCCCAGTTGTCCTATGGGAGCTTCTAAAACCACGAGGATATTCCCTGATTCATTACAGATGTTGGCTACTTTGATTTTGGCTCTTTCAGTCTTCTTTAACTCCTTGAATTAGCTTAGATTTAGGCCTTCTTCTCCATTAAAGAGTGAACCTAAAATTTAAGAAAAATAGCCATTAGAAAGCTTATTTTTATTGATAATTTGTGTGGAAATGTGATGCAAACTGATACAAAATTAAATACTAATCAGACAATCAACAACCATGTGGCCCGGCTTCCGGCAATTGAAGCATTTGACCTTCTTTTCTTCTTTCCCTTGCTATCTTCTTCTATTGTTAAACTTGGCCTTGTTGTACATCCTAATTATATTTTCACTAGGAGGGAGAATTCTTCATCATCCTCTTCTTCATCATCATCGTTGGAGATGGTAGGAGTGGATTTGAAAGCGGTCATCTTCTTTTTTTGTGGTGTCATTTCTTTCCTTGCCTTCCTCTCTGTTTCATGGGTCTTAAGGTTTCCTATAAGATCGTTGAGCTCCATCTCTTCTTTATCGTTTAGCTTCTTTAATGTAGTAGTGTTGACTTTCCATGAGGGTGAAAGTGCATGAATGACCTTCCTAACTTTTGATCATTATCAATAGCATCATCTAAATAAGCAAGATCATTAGTTATTTTAGTAAATTACCATGTCATCAATGGTGTCTTTATCATGCATGATGAAATTTTCATATCGGTAACGCAAGAAATTAATTTTTGCTCTCATGACTTGTGACATTCCCTCGTGTGTGACTACTAAGCGTGTTCAAATTTCGTAGGTGGATTTGCAATGGATGACCCTAGCAATATCATCATTGTTTAAAACTTGAAGCAAGCCATAGTGTGCCTTAGTATTTGCATCAAATTCCTTAGTGGCAATGTCAGACCAAGTGTCATCATCACCAATGGGTGCACTAAAAGGTTTAATCATTGCTTTTGTAACCCAGCTTCCTAAAGATTGCAAAAAGACGGTCATCTTAACCTTCTATATAGGAAAATTAAGGCCATCAAACTTGAGAGTGGTCTTAATACCTTCGGCCATTTTTACTAAAGTGGTAGAAGGTGAAATTGTGAAAGAAGTGATTAACAATTAGGATCTCTCTAAGGTGGTTAAACTAACATTTAGAGCCCAAGGCTCTTATTGAAATACACGTAGAGGGGGTGAATATGTGTTTTGCTAATCAAATGCAATTTTAAAACTACTTATGATGAATTATGCAAAGGTCACTTAAAATATGAATTGAAGCCGAATTTCCCACAAAAGGCTCTAGAACTTCTCCTCTTTGATTCCTCTAGATAATGAGTTAAGGTGCTCAATTGCCTCCTTATTGAGATGAGTATTGACCGATAGTGAAAGTGATGCAAGAAATGATATTAAGAGGAACAATCACATAAGTATGAAAAGTAAAAGAGCAATAGAGAGGAAGGCACAATCAAATGCAAACACAAAGGATTTGTTCGATGTTCGAGCCACTACTCTACGTCCCCGTCTTCACCACTATGAAGGATTTCACTATCCTCTAAGGAATCTTTCACGAAGGGACCTTATACAAAGAAATTACAAGTTGGTCTACACAAGATCGGAGTACACAACTCTACCAACTCAACCATCTACACAATGAAATCACCTAGAGGGGGGTGAATAGGTGATAATGCTAATCAATGCACAAATAAAAACTTATGATGCAACAATCACCCAAAACAAGACTAGAAGCTGAATGCCCCGTGAAGGGCTCTGAACTCCTTCCTCGTGATTCCTCTAGATAAGAGTTTGAGGTACGTATTACAATCTTGTTGTATGAGTATATGATTGACAAAATGAATAAGAAACACGTGAATATAGCAATCAATATGTAAAGCAAGTACAATGTAGCAATGAATATGAATAGCAAGTAAATGAAGCAATGAATAAGAAGCAATAAGTATAAGGTAAGGAATTAAAGAAAGAAGCAAGTAAACCAAACGCAAACACCGAGAATTTTTCCGAGGTTCGAGCACCCAGCTCTACGTCCCCGCCTTCACCCAGAAGGATTTCTAATTACTATAACTTCATAAAGAGTTACAATCACACCGGAGTACCCAACTCCACAATCTCAAGTACAAGTATTCTCTTGGTGATTAAAAGACCGCAAACTCTCTTTTGAAAAATCCTTTTCCCTTACAAATGCCCTGTAGAACAATGAGTAGGATTGAAGCTCTAGTATTGTAAGTGGGAAAAAGAAAATGGAATTTTGAGAGAGCTTTGAAACAAAAACTTCAGAAAATGAGAGAGATTTTTAAGCACAAAAATCAAGAACAAAACTCTTTAGAAAGCTCTTTAAACTTTGAATATTTTGCAAAAAGATTGTTGTGAATCCTACAACCCTAATCACCCCTATTTATAGGATAGATCTAGGGATTAAAGGGTAAACTAACATAATGGTAATTAGGAAGTATTTGACCCAGAAAACAGCCCTTAAACACGTTTAGAGACAAAAAAAATCATTTTAAAACGTGTATTAAAAAATAGCCGTTACAGGCTGAAACACAGCCACGGTCGACCGGGTTTCAAAATAAAAAAGCTGTTGCAGCCTATGGTCGACCGCCTGGTCAACCGAGCAAACAGAGAGTGACTGACTTTCAGTCGGTCGACCGCCTGGTCGACCGCGATTGGGTCCGGTCGACCGCCCGGTTGACCGGGAAACGTGCACACATGCACGCACCTAACGGTCACATTCCCGGTCGACCGGTCGGTCGACCGATTTGACCTGACATAGAGTCGGTCGACCGGTCGGTCGACCGGCTCAGGTCAAAAACTAAATTTGAAATAGATTTTTGAAGGAATTTTGATGGTTTTCAAAATAGTATTTATCATAACTAGGTATAATAAATAAAATTGAGTTTGTAGGTAATAAACTTTATTTAAAAATATTTGTATATATATATAGTAGAAAATTTTTGGAAAAAACCACGTGCGCAAAAACTTGTGTATAGGAACATGAGCTTCAACCTATTCACTATTCTTTAACAAACTAAAAAAAATGAAAAACAAATCTTAATGAAGTCTTGAGCCATGAATGAAGTCTTGAGCCATGCAATGCCATGCTAGAGCCTTCTCTTCTATGGACATTCCCTCTTGTGTCATATGCCTTGTTTGCTCCATGAACCTTGCAATAGCTAAGCAATGGTCTTCGAAAATGGTACTAACCTGAAACTTATCTTGAACAAACTTATTAGTACCATATAACTTCTATGTGTTTTGTTATCATCAAAACTTTAAACAAATAGAGAGAGTGTAATCTTTTGGGCCAACAATCTCCCCCTTTTGATGATGACAAAACAAATAGGCTATATCAAAAAGATATAAAGAGAGAGATAAAACTCCCCTCAAATTATGCTATATTAAACAAGTAAAAGCAATTTGCATTTGAATTGCAAAAACCATAAAGATCAATAATTTGAAGTTTTAAATAGCATAGTAAGTAAAAACATGAGCAAGCAAAAACATGATACTAAAAACATGAGCAAGCAAAAACATGATACTAAAAACATGATACTAAAAACACTTGCAAAACCATATAAACTCATGTACAATAATACAATAATACAAGAACACAAGAACTCATTTTCTCCCCCTTTTTGTAATACATCAAAAAGGGATAAAAAAACAAGAAAAACATTTTTATTCAATAACACAAACATTAAGTTCACCACATATAAAGGAAAATCTATTAAAATCAAGTGGTTTAGTGAAAATATCGGCAAGTTGCAAATCCGAAGAAACATAATCAATCTCTATATCACCTTTCTCAAAATGATCTCTAAGAAAGTGATATCTAATCTCAATGTGATTGGTCTTACGATGTTAATTTGCATTCTTAGTCATATGAATAGTACTAGTATTATCACAAAATATTTTTATATGGTCATAATGCAAATCATAATCAAGGAGAGTATGTTTCATCCAAAGGACTTGTACACAACAAGCCCCCACCGCAACATACTCCGCCTCGGCGGTTGAGAGGGCTACCGAATTTTGTTTCTTAGATGACCATGAAATAAGACAATTACCAAGAAATTGACATGTCCCACTAGTACTCTTTCTATCCACTCTACAACCCGCATAGTCGGCATCCGAATAACTCGTCATTGAAAAATCTCCGGTTTTCGGATACCAAAGACCCATTTCAATAGTGCCCTTAATATAACGAATGATGCATTTTACTGCAATAAGATGAGACTCTTTAGGACACGATTGGAATCTAGCACAAAGACACACACTAAACATGATATCCGGCCTACTTGCCGTTAAATACAATAAACTACCAATCATACTTCTATAAAACTTAATATCAACACATTTACCTTGGTCATCCTTATCAAGCTTGGTTGTAGTTTGATTGATACTAAACAAGGTATGTGAAGTTCTTTGCACAAGACTCAGGTATTAAAGAGATGGTTTATGGTTTAGAATTCACCTTTGATCTTGTTCACTTCAAATATGTAATTGATATACCTTGTTCCAATCTTCCGCTATAGCATAAAGCTATACCGAGTCGAACCACAAGGAGAGCTAGCGTAGAAGCGTTACGATACTCGTGAGAAAAAGAAAACGAGAATTCTTCTCTTGCTTAGAAGAATGAATAAAACACAAAGAAAGGAATTAAAGAATGTATGGATATGTTCATGGTGGTAAGTGAAAAGAAATCAAGAAGAGGTTTGTTGTATTCACACTAAAAGAAAAGAAAACTTTAGAAAACTTGAATGAAAGAAAACCATGACTAGCTAACCTTAACTATCTTGCCAAAACATACTAAACTCCTTGATAGTGATGCATGCCTCATGTTGATTCATTGGCATGGATATGTCTTGCTTGTTGGTCTAATTACTTTCTCACTTGGATGATGGGGATTCATTCTTGGACTTGTCTTGTAGCCTCCATAGATGGTCATCGGCCTACAAATTAGACTTTCAATAATGGAAACAAAAGAGCTACACTCAAGGGATGCTAATGAATAGGCATACAACATTCAAGAATCGACATAATGAAGTTGTACAACAAATAGCATATTGGTGATCCATCTCCATGTTCCATCAAGGCACTAGTTCAAAGACTAGGCTCCAAGTGAGGCACACATGAATCATATGGAGAATTACAACAAGATACTTGCCAAGAAATGAAAAGAAACCATCGGAGAAGAGAAAACCATACAAATTGCAAGATGAAGTAAAGCAATCACCCATGAGTTAGATGTTAGCAAGGTAGTGGTTAGCTAGTACATGGAGAAAGAATTAGCTACACATCATTACAAAAGAAAAGCTAAACATGAATTAAATTGCAAGAAAGTAAACAAAGCAAGTAAGGAAAGAAATCAAACTAGAATCAAGCTCAAGTAGAGAAGTAGAGAATGGATCAATCCTTGTATAGCTCCAAGTTGTCACTCCTTGATGATACAAGCTCTCTCTCTCATACAACTCTCTCTTGCAATGAAATCTAGGGAGAAGAAGATCATAGAGAGCTAAAAAATCCTAAACAAAACCTAGCAAAATACAAATCTATTCACTAATCTCTCTCTCTTCTCTGATCCGTCTCAGCTCGCAGGTGAAGGTCACATATTTATAGCATGGGAGAGAACCTTCGAGAGCCTAGTTTGTTGCCACAAAATCCGGATCTCAACAACCCCAAGATTGCCGCGTTTTGGCGGGAAATCGCGGCACGATCTGGGCCGTTGATCTGGATCTTTCTGTTGGAGATCAGTTACAAGGTTGTTAGCCACGTGGACTACTTGGATTCTCCAATTGGCGCGCGGATCTCTCTAGATCTGGATTTGAATTTAGCTTTATCTTAATCATGGATTAATCACTTAATTAGTGTTAATTAAGTGATTATTTGGATATTTCTCCATTAAGTGTGTACCTGCAAATATGTAGAGAAGAGAAGTAAAAAATCACATATTTATTTGTAATATGCATGGGAGTTATGATGTAAAATATGCAATATTGGATACCAATCACACCCCCACACTTATTCTTTTGCTCGTCCCGAGCAAAACAAAGAAAAAGAAAATCTAAACTACCAATTTATTTACACCACTTTCGCAGGTGACGCGATTGCACTGAGCATGTGCAACAAGCCGTTAAACCTCTAGGTTACCCTAGAGGAGGAGTGTTGTCTCCTGAGGGTTTTCAGCGGATTACACCCACAAAATCCATAAAGAAAGAAGACAAATGTTAGTGTTTTTGAAAACGCATTTTGAATAAGAGACATGTTTTCGAACTATTTTTGCAAAAATATAAGTGATCCTAGGTCATAAGTCCACCTATAATCATTCTTCCTTGAACTTAGTATCCATGCAAGATCTTGTTTTTAATTAAGGTAAGAATTCAAAATTGGATTGAATACTTTTATCTTTCATAAAACCTAGATAATATGCACACCGTGTAAGTGAAAATTTCCTGGGATTTCAACTCCAACCATAAAGCCATTTATTTATTTATATATACTTTTTTTTTATGCTTTTTTCTTCCCTTAGTTTAGGCTTTCTAGTCTACCCTTGTAACGAGCCTTTAACCGATGACTCCCAAACCAGACGGTCTTAGGGCACCAGATGAGAAAACATCCCTCGGGTTTAAAGTCTCGAGTAGAAAAGGCCACGAAACTAAAGGGGATTATTTATTATCACCGTTAGGCGTGAGTAACCATGCTTCTTGAGGCATAGTTATCCAGCTTAATAAGTGATCTTTTATTTATATATATATATTTTTTTTCTCTTTTTTTTTATTTATATGGCATTTTTGGTCTTTGTTTCCATCCCAAGAAATGTGTAAGTGTAAAGTGCATATTTATCTAAGGTAAAAATTTAAGATAAAAATATCTCACCAATTTTACTTACTTAGTCTATAATCTCAAACAAGATCTATTATTTCAACTAGGTTTAAAATGTCATAATTAAGGCTTTCTTAATTCCTAAGATACATCTTAATTTTCTTAAAAATAGATCAAAACTTTGTCTCTTTTTTTCAAAAAGTTTTATTTTTTTTATTTTTTATTTTTATTATTTCTAAAGAAATGTAAAAAGAAAGAAAGGAAATGTAAAAGAAAGAAAGTCTAAAAACTCTATGTTAGTAAACCCTCCCCCACACTTATTTCATGCATTGTCCTCAATGCATTATGATATATGTATGCATGAAACAAAATGGAAGGGAAAGGAATTATTTACAAGGAATATACAAGTGTAACTCTCACCTGGGCTTTTGGTCGCTTCCCTCTGGCCCGTTTCCCATCGTTCCAATGTGTTCTCTTTCTTGAGCTCCATTGGGAAACGGTCTGAATTATTCTAACCCTAGGTGTTTCCAGTTTCAATTGGTTGTTATTTTCATTCATACTCTTTCTACCACATCGTTCACAAACAAAATCCTTATCAGCACTCTCACTCAGAATCTCATCACTTCCAATGTCTAGAAATTTTAACTCCTCTCCATATAGTTCTTCAAAACTCAAGTCAACATCCGGAAGTGGACAATCAGCTAACTTACCCCGAGTCGACTCATCTAAACACATGATCTCATCAGCAAACAAGTCTTCAAAGGATATATCAATTGGAGGTTCAAATACACTCTTAGTTGGCTTATTGAAAGTGAAAATATCCAAATCAACTTTCCCCATTTGAAAGGGTACTCGGATAAGAGAATCAAAAGATTGTGACTTATCTTTTGGATCTTCACTTTCCTCCTCACAATTGTTATTAATGAAGCTAACCTCAAATGTTTGATCTTTTGTTTTGTGAGGCTGTGTGTGGAAGACATTGTGTTCATGTGTCATGTTACCAAAAGTCAACCTCATTGATCCATTCCGGCAATTAATGATTGCATTTGCAGTAGCCAGGAATGGTCGTCCCAGAATGACAGGAATTTGTGCCCTTTGATCGGAATTTGACACTGGTTTTGTTTCAAGGACAACAAAGTCAACAGGATAAAGAATTCTCCAACTTTGACAAGGACATCTTGAATTACCCCCTTGGGTTTAGTAACAGAGCGATCAGCCAATTGGATGGTCATTTGGGTCGGGAGGAGATCACCTAACCCCAATTGTTGGTACACAGAGAAAGGTAGGAGATTAATGCTGGCCCCCAAATCAAGAAGTGCCCTATTTATTGTAGTCTGTCCTATGATGCATGAAATGGTGGGGCTCCCTGGGTCTTTGTACTTAACAGGAATTGGACCAGTGAGCAACTCATTAATGGATGATGCAAGGAAGACTTTTTTAGGGACTTGGGTCTTCCTCTTCTTGGTGCACATTTCCTTCAAAAATTTGGCATATGATGGCACTTGTTGAATGGCATCAAGGAGAGGGACATTGATTTGGACCTTATTGAATGTTTCTTTTATCTTCTCCATGTGAGCATTTGACTTGTTATTTCTCAGCCTATTTGGATATGGTACTCTAGGCTTATAAGGTTGCTCATCTACCTTTTCTTTCCCCTTGGCTTGAGATGTGGATGGCTCTGTACTAGAAGGTGGTTTGTCAAAAGTTGGTGGCATTGGGACATGAGATGTAGGCTTTGGTACTGGATGAGATTGTGGACTAGAAACCTTATTGTCAACTTGTTTACCAGATCTCAGGGTATGAATGGCATGACAGTGACTGGGTCCTGAATCTTCAACTTTGGGATTTAGCAATGGCTGATTTGGGAACAAATTTCTTTGATTCTCAGTCAATTGCCCAATTTGGACCTTCATTTCATTCAACTCCTGCTGCTGGTTTTTTGTTAAGGTTTCTATCATTTGTTTCAACTCAGATATTTCGGAATTATTTTGGGGTGGATGTTGAGGATATGGAGATTGGAATTGTGATTGGTAGAATGGTGGAGGATTCTGATAAGACTGATATGACTGTGGTGGACTTTGAGATGGATGAACATACAGTGAATTCTGATCGAAACTGGATGGATGAAACTGAGCATTGTATGGATATGGAAGTGGTAGCATATGATGCTCAGGACCAGACTGACTCCATGAAAAATTTGGATGGTTCTGCCATCCTGAATTGTAAGTGTTGGAGTATGGATGATGATTGGGTCTGGTCAATACTGCATTCATGTTCTCCTGATATGAGTGGAGCTGAGATAATGGACACTCCTCCAAGACATGGCTAAGGTCATGACAGTTGGTGCAACCCGGTTTAATCAGAGGCAATGGGTTGACCTGGTTGACCATAGAATTCCCTTTTGACTCAAGCAGTTCTATCCTCTTTATTAATTGTGTGATCTTGGTTTCTGCAGCTAGAGAGGATTCTTTAGAGTGTGTACCAGTTCTGGAAGTGGTGGGAGTCGGTCTATCAGGCATGACTCCCACTGAATGGTTTTCTCAGCTAGGGTTTCAAAGAGATCCCACCCCTGATGTTCATCTTTTTTCAAGAATTCCCCTTGGCACATGGATTTTAAAAGTGTTTTCGTTTGGTAATCTAATCCATCATAGATAATCTGGCATAGACGCCATTTCTCTATGCCGTGATGGGGACACAGGGCAAGAAGGTCTTTAAAACGCTCAAGATACTTCCAGAAAGGTTCATTTGTTTCCTGCTTGAATTGCATTATGTTTTTCTCATGAGGGCTGTTTTGTGGATAGGATAGAATTTCTTAAGAAAGACTTTAACAAAATCCTCCCATAAAGATATGGAACTGACTGGAAGATTATAAAGCCATTTCTTAGCTAAATCCTTAAGTGCAAACGGTATGAACCGTAACCTAACAGCATCCTCAGACAGTTGGGAAATTCTCATCATTTGGCATACCTCTTCAAACTCACGAATAAAGAGGTACGCATCCTCAGACTCTAAACCATGGAAGTGGGGAAGTGTACTAATGAATTGTGGTTTCAGCTCGAAGTGATTTCCATTTGGCTCGGGGAGAAGAATGCATGAAGGAATGGAGGTGCGAATCGGATAAAATCGATCCTGAAGTGAGACGTTGTTGTCATGATGTGAAGTGGATGTGTAAGTGCAAGTGTAGAATTAGGATCACAAAACCACTATCGTATATACAATCACAAACAACGTGCACCGATCACACCAGCGAAAAAGAAAAATAACAAACAAAAGAAAAAATCAATCCAAGCTTGTCTAGAGTTTCTGGTCCTAGATGACTCCTAAATAGACTGTCCACAGGAGGTTTGGTGTAGACTCTGACTATAAGCAAATCAGCCAGGGAAGGGTAAGGTTGGTGGGAGGTTTTTCGTCCGAAGACGTTCCTTAATTAAGTAACCAGCAACCTTCGGGCTTTCGGCCCTCAACCCCTTTCCTAGACACTGATTTTACAGAAGTCAATTTCCAACACTTTTCCCCCTTAGGATAATCTCCTAAGTGAGTCCGGATGTCCCTAGGGCCAACGTCTATCAAATTTTATTTACAAGCTTGGGATTGTGAGTGCGTGGGAAAATGATTTTCGGGCTAAGGAAAGGGTAATGACCTCCCCACCTTATCTTATTTACAGGTATTGCCCTTAAAATTGATTGTGCAAGTGTACGATATATAAACAAACAAGGTTCACTCCAAGTAAGATAAATCAAACAAAGAGTGAGTCCTAGTCAATATGCAATGCTTACGTACCTTGTCCCCCGCACTCTTCAACAGTAAATGTAAAGTAATTGAAAGACACGTGCCTATAATGCAAGATGTCTAAACAATTTTTATCAATTTACACCAAATCTTTTACTGTTGATTAGCACATATCAGGTGAAGAATACAAGATTTCAGATATATCAGCAGAAGTAATTTGCAAAGCAGCAATCCCTGCAGAAAAATTGTTAGAAGTGAACTCCTCTTTGCCGCGTTCCCACGGCAAAATGCCGCGGCTACGCGGCAATTTGGAGGGATCCTGGGCTCTGCTTTCTTGAGCAGAGGCCCAGGTCCACTTATATGTTTCTTCTGTGCAAGATATTCTGTATCTTCAACCTGTACCTGCAACAGAGAAGAAATATCGTTTAGTTTCTCACTTTTAAAAATACCGTTGCTCTCCCCGGCAACGGCGCCAAAAATTTGATCGGTCAACACAAGGTATGTGAAGTTCTTTGCACAAGACTCAGGTATTAAAGAGATGGTTTATGGTTTAGAATTCACCTTTGATCTTGTTCACTTCAAATATGTAATTGATATACCTTGTTCCAATCTTCCGCTATAGCATAAAGCTATACCGAGTCGAACCACAAGGAGAGCTAGCGTAGAAGCGTTACGATACTCGTGAGAAAAAGAAAACGAGAATTCTTCTCTTGCTTAGAAGAATGAATAAAACACAAAGAAAGGAATTAAAGAATGTATGGATATGTTCATGGTGGTAAGTGAAAAGAAATCAAGAAGAGGTTTGTTGTATTCACACTAAAAGAAAAGAAAACTTTAGAAAACTTGAATGAAAGAAAACCATGACTAGCTAACCTTAACTACCTTGCCAAAACATACTGAACTCCTTGATAGTGATGCATGCCTCATGTTGATTCATTGGCATGGATATGTCTTGCTTGTTGGTCTAATTACTTTCTCACTTGGATGATGGGGATTCATTCTTGGACTTGTCTTGTAGCCTCCATAGATGGTCATCGGCCTTCAAATTAGACTTTCAATAATGGAAACAAAAGAGCTACACTCAAGGGATGCTAATGAATAGGCATACAACATTCAAGAATCGACATAATGAAGTTGTACAACAAATAGCATATTGGTGATCCATCTCCATGTTCCATCAAGGCACTAGTTCAAAGACTAGGCTCCAAGTGAGGCACACATGAATCATATGGAGAATTATAACAAGATACTTGCCAAGAAATGAAAAGAAACCCATCGGAGAAGAGAAAACCATACAAATTGCAAGATGAAGTAAAGCAATCACCCATGAGTTAGATGTTAGCAAGGTAGTGGTTAGCTAGTACATGGAGAAAGAATTAGCTACACATCATTACAAAAGAAAAGCTAAACATGAATTAAATTGCAAGAAAGTAAACAAAGCAAGTAAGGAAAGAAATCAAACTAGAATCAAACTCAAGTAGAGAAGTAGAGAATGGATCAATCCTTGTATAGCTCCAAGTTGTCACTCCTTGATGATACAAGCTCTCTCTCTCATACAACTCTCTCTTGCAATGAAATCTAGGGAGAAGAAGATCATAGAGAGCTAAAAAATCCTAAACAAAACCTAGCAAAATACAAATCTATTCACTAATCTCTCTCTCTTCTCTGATCCGTCTCAGCTCGCAGGTGAAGGTCACATATTTATAGCATGGGAGAGAACCTTCGAGAGCCTAGTTTGTTGCCACAAAATCTGGATCTCAACAACCCTAAGATTGCCGCGTTTTGGCGGGAAATCGCGGCACGATCTGGGCCGTTGATCTGGATCTTTCTGTTGGAGATCAGTTACAAGGTTGTTAGCCACGTGGACTACTTGGATTCTCCAATTGGCGCGCGGATCTCTCTAGATCTGGATTTGAATTTGGCTTTATCTTAATCATGGATTAATCACTTAATTAGTGTTAATTAAGTGATTATTTGGATATTTCTCCATTAAGTGTGTACCTGCAAATATGTAGAGAAGAGGAGTAAAAATCACATATTTATTTGTAATATGCATGGGAGTTATGATGTAAAATATGCAATATTGGATACCAATCATAGTTGCTATGGGAGTGTTGCAAACTTTCGAACCTTCAAGTTCAAATTTCTTTATGAGTTCCTTTGCATACTTGGCTTGACATATGAATATCCCATCCCGTATTTGCTTGAGTTGGAGTCCAAAAAAGAAGTTTAATTCACCCATTGAAGACATTTCGAATTCACGTTGCATACACTTTTCAAATTCCTTGAACAAAAGCTCATTAGTAGAACAAAAAATTATATCATCAACGTAAATTTGCACTATAAGAATGTCATTATCAACATGCTTAGTGAATAATGTTGTGTCTACTTTGCCTTTAACAAAATCATTTGAAAGAAGAAAATTAGAAAGCCTTTCATACCAAGCTCTAGGAGCTTGCTTTAATCCATACAAAGCTTTATCAAGTTTAAAAACAAAATTAGGATAAACATGATCAACAAAACCGGGAGGTTGTTCAACATAAACTTCTTCATTTATAAAACTATTTAAAAATATACTTTTTACATCCATTTGAAAAAGTTTAAAATTTTTAAAAGATGCAAAAGCTAGTGTCATCCGTATGGCTTCAAGCCGTACTACGGGTGCAAAGGTCTCCTCAAAGTCAATTCCTTCAACTTGAGTGTAACATTGGGCCACTAACCTAACTTTATTCCTAATGACATTTCCTGACTCATCCATCTTATTCCTAAAAATTCACTTAGTACCAATTATTGGTCTATCGTGGGGTCCAGGAATAAGGTGCCAAACTTGGTTGCGCTCAAATTGATTGAGCTCTTCTTGCATAACTAGCAACCAATATGAGTCACCCTCGGCTTCGAGGATGTTTTTAGGTTCAAAATGAGAAATGAATGCAAAGTTACCACACAAGTCATGAAGTTTGGAGAGAGTTGTTACCCCTTTAGATACATCACCTATGATGAGATCCTTGGATGATTTGTAGCAAATCTCCAATCTTTCGGAAGTGGTAGAGATTGTTCCACTTCTTCCTTTTGAACTTCACCAATAGGTTCTTGCTTTTCTTCTTGAATGGGTGAGTCCTTCAAGAAAATTTTCTCCATGTCCTCACCTAATGAGTCAAACTCTACAATATTCTCAACAACAACATTTGTTTCTTCAAATTTAACATGCATGGATTCTTCAATAGTAAGAGAAGTTTTATTTAATACTCTATAAGCTTTTCTAGTAGTAGAATATCCAACAAATATTGCTTCATAAGCCTTAGCATCAAATTTACCCAAGTTATCTTTAGTATATAAAATAAAACACTTGCATCCAAAAACTTTGAAATATGAAACATTTGGTTTCCTTAAATGATAAATTTCAAAAGATGTCTTGAAAGTATTTTTACACAAATAAATACGGTTTGATATGTAGCATGCGGTGTTTACGGCCTCGGCCCATAGATATTGAGGGAGGTCATATTCACTTATCATAGTCCTAGCCATCTCTTGAAGGGTTCTATTCTTTCTTTCCACTACTCCATTTTGTTGTGGAGTTCTAGGACATGACATTTCATGCTTGATTCCCTTTTCATCACAATAAGTCATGAAGAGTTGGTTAACAAACTCACCACCTCTATCACTTCTTATTTTCAAAATCGAAAAACCCTTTTCTTTTTCAACCCTTTTTCGAAAAATCTTAAAATGCGAAAAAGTTTGATCTTTGTGTTCCAAAAAGAAAACCCAAGTGAAACGGGAAAAATCATCAACTAAAACAAATGCATATCTACTTCCATTTAAGCTTTTATTTTAGTAGGTCTAAAAAGATCCATATGAATTAATTCTAATGGCCTATTTGACATGATATCCTTGATTGGTTTGAAAGAAGACTTGGTTTGTTTCCCAAGTTGGAACGCACCACAAATGCGGTCTTTTTCAAATTTCAAATAAGGAATACCCTTCACCAATTCCTTAGAATTAATTCTAGAAAGGTGATCAAAAGATGCATGTCCTAATCTTCTATGCCAAAGCCATAAAATCTCATCAAAAGCATTTAAGTATTTAGTAGAACAATCCAAATTAAGCATGTCAATAATATAGACATTATTTTCACGAAACCCAGTGAGAATACAATCATTGATTTTACAATCAAAAATTTTGCAAGAAGATTCACCAAACACAACTTTGAGACCACGATCACAAAGTTGACTTATACTAAGCAAGTTATGTTTAAGCCCATCAACAAGAACAACATTTTCTATTAAAGGAGATGCACCAATCTTAATGTTACCTATACCGATGATGATTCCCTTGGAGTCATCTCCGAAGGTGACGGTGTCACCTTCAACGTACCTTGATAGGGTTGTAAAATTATTGATGTCCCATGTCATATGCCTTGAACAACTACTATCAAGGTACCACCGCTCCTTACGTTTTGGAGCCTTGGTGTTACCTACATCAAATAATTTAGGACTTGATTTTGGTACCCATATTTTCTTGGGTCCTAGAGAGTTAGTATTTCGAACCCACACAAGATTATTTGTCCTATTTATATGATCATAGCAAAATTTTGCCAAATGGCCATTCCAGCCACAATAAGTACATTTATAAATTCTACCATACTTAAAAGCATAATGATCATGTGGCTTATGAACATGTGAATTGTGAGCATGAGTAGTTTTAACATGAGTGACATGTGTTGTGTTGGCATGATGAGCATGAGAATTTTTAGCATGATTTGTTTTATCATTTTTAGCATGTGGAGTGTGCATATGCTTCTTTGAAAACATTTCTTCTAATTTATTAGTGTTAAAAGCACATTCTTTTAAAACATTTCCAAAATCATTGATTTTAATTTTTAGCAAGGATAATTCATTTTCATCAATTTTTGAAAATTTAGCTTTACAAGCAACTTTATAAGCATCAAACTCTCTTTTTGTTGAAATAAGATTAGAAGAAAGTTCATCTTTTCTTTTGAAAAAATTGCAAGTTGATTTTAAGTATCTCAATTTCCTTTTTCAATTTTGAACACTCTACCTTTTCATCATCAAAACTTTCAGAAAGTTCAACAAAAGCATGTACTAACATTTCTCTACTTATTTCACTTTTATCATCAAGAGGTTGAGTAGTTACCTTGGGGTGTGTTTGCCATGAAACACATATTTGCCGTGTCGACTTCATCTTGGGATTCACTTTCCGAATCCCAAGTGGCTTCGTATACCTTCTTTTCAACCGGCCTCTTTGCTTCAAGGAGGAAGTCATCTTTTTCTTGAAATCGGGACAATCAGCCATGATGTGTCCGGGTTTCCGACAGTTGTAGCATATGATCCTTTTCTCCTCCTTCCCTTCCCATCGCTTTCTATAGTTGAGTTATTCTTGCGGTACATTCTCTTTACATTTCTCACAAAGAGAGATAGCTCTTCATCCTCTTCTTCATCTTCTTCATTGTCGTAGTTGGTAGAGGAAGACTTGAAAGTTATGGACTTTTTCTTTTGAGGTACCGCTTCTTCTCTTGCCTTCTTCTCCATCTCATGAGTCTTTAGGTTTCCGATAAGACTTATGAGCTCCATTTCGTGTTTGTCATTCAACTCCTTCAAGGTGGTAGCTTTGATTTCCCATGACGAAGGAAGAGCACGAATCACTTTGCGCACCTTTTGGTCGTTGCTTATATCATCACCTAGAGAAGAAAGAGCATTAGTAATCTTAGTAAACTTGGTAATCATATCATCAATAGATTCTTCTTCTAGCATTTTAAAACTTTCATATGGGGAACGCAAGAGATCTATCTTAGCTCTCTTGACTTGTGATGTCCCTCATGAGTGACTAATAAGTGTTGCCAAATCTCATAGGCAGATTTGCAATAGATAACCTGTGTTAGATCATCCTCGTTCAAAGCTAAAAGTAGGGCATTTTGAGCCTTTGAATTAGCTTCATATTCCTTGAAGGTAAGTTCGGATCAAGTGTCCTCCTCACTTTCGGGTCTACTATAAGGCTTGGTCAAGGATTTAGCAAATAGACTACCTAGAGATTGTAGAAAAATAGTCATCCTAACTTTTCATATGGAAAGTTGAGTCCATCAAATTTGGGAGGGGTCTTAATGTTACCGGCCATCACTCTAGTTTTGATGATGATTAACTCATGTAGTTATAGTTTACTAATGATCTTGTGTTTATATAGTTTTACTTATTAATCAAGATATTAGTAGGTATTTAGCTTCAATAAAGGAGTTTTGGAGCTAACACATGATGATTCAAGAGCTCGCGCGTCAAGATCGTATCTAGCACTTGGTTAGAGTCAAGCTCATTGGATCGCATTTGGATCGAGTCGACTTGGAGAAGCAGTACTACAAGAAAACTTTATTTTGTTTAGTTTGTATTTAGATCTTGTGTAAGATAGACTAGTATTGATATGCTCAAGTTCACACACACAAGTTCAATATGTTTGGTTTTCGGTTTAACCAATTTTTTGATTTCAAGTTCACATATATATGATTTTCATGAATAGATAGAATCAAAACATGTTTACATGGTTTAAAGTATATTGGATTTTATTATATACATATATACTTACATTTAGAAAAACTTATTTTGATGATCCTATTCATATGTTTAGAGTTTTGTAATTAGTAAAACTTATTTTTAGATTCATGTCAAAATATAGATATATCATTTACATGTGTATTGGATTCTATCCATGCACAATATGCTTCAAATATGTTTCAATATCGCGTTTTTGTATTTATACAAGTTTTGGAGAAAGCGATTTTCTTTTCAAAATCTAAGTTTTAAAAAATACGTTTTGTTTAAGGCCAAATATTTTATATCACAAAAATACTTCAAATAGTTTGTAATATGTACTGATTTTTTATCACACATATTTGTTATTCAAATATCTAACAAGAACTTATTTTTGTGGAATTTCAAATATTTTATATTACAAAAATTGTTCAAATAGTTTGTAATATGTGCTGATTTTTGATCATACATATTTGTTATTCAAATATCTAATAAGAACTTATTTTTGTGGAATTTATAGAATTTTATAGGATTTTATAGATGTTAAATTAACTAAGTTTCAAGTCCTAAAATATCAGCCAGATCTTGCTGGCGGTCGACCAGACGGTCGATCGGACCAGAGGTCAGTCGACCGGTCGGTCGACCAATGTGCACAAGAGACGTGCACAGGACCAGCCAAGTAGCCCGGTCGGTCGCGCGGTCGACCGACTGAAAGTACCCACTCTCAAGTACTGTCGGTCGACCGGGCGGTCGACCGATAGGCTGTGCCCGATCGACCAGGCGGTCAATCGGAGGCACAACAGTCAGAAATATAACCATTGAGCCAGTCAACTGGCTGTCAACCGGAAGGACATTCTAGACCTTTCTGACTGCCAACGGCTAGTTTTTTCCCAACCCTCTATAAAGGGTTCTGGGGGCTGTTTTCAACATGATTTTAAGAGAGCATTCATTCTAATATTTTCACTATTTTGCTACAAGTTTATAAAGAGTTTTTATGTCAAAAAGATTTATTTTTATTTTATTTTCAAGGGTTGAAAAAATCAAAGAAAAAGAGAGTCTTTGGGAAATTGGTTTCGATCTTCATTTCTATTTCATTCTAGTATTTTTTTCAAGTATTTTTCTTTGCGATTTTATTTCCAAATACCTTATTTTCTCACACTTGAGTTATCATCTCTATCCTATCTATAGGATCTTGTTTTGTGGGAAATATTGTTTGTGGTCTATTGTGATCACCAGAGTTGTTTGTGGTCTATTGTGATCACAAGAGTTGTTTGTGGTCTATTGTGATCACCAAGTTGTAATCTTTCCTTTGCTTTGGGTTTGTGATTATCCCTCTTGTGTAGAGGTAATTGTGATTGTTATTTGTCTTTGTGCCTTATCCCTCTTGTGTAGAGGTGATTGTTGTTTAGCTTTGTGCTGAAGCCTCTTGTGTAGAGGTGACTGAGTTATGGCTTTGTGCCTTGCCTCTTAAGTAGAGGTGGTTGTGTTAAGAGAGAAATTGTATACTCCAAGTTTGTAATTGAAAATTTCTCAGTGGAAGTTCCCTTTGTGAGAGGTCCTATGTGGACGTAGTGGAAATCCTTCTGTGTGACGGCGAGGACGTAGAGCAGTGATTCGAACCTCAAAACATATCTTGGTGTTTGCATTTGATCCACTATATCTAAACTCTATCTCTCTTATATCTTGCATTGCTTTATATTATTCATATCACATACATGCTTGGTATTGTTTATATGCTCATACTTGTGTTGAACTAAGAAAGCTTCATATAGCACCTCAACTCTTATTTAGAGGAATCTAGAGGAGATAGTCCAGAACCCTCAACGGGAATTCGGCTACACTCTTTGGTTACACATAATGTGTTTCAATTTATTTTTAATTCTGCATCATTGTCATAAGATTAGCGAGTACACCTATTCACCCCCTCCAGATGTATTTTCAATTAGTATCAGAGCCTACGCTCCTGATATTAGGTTTAACCACTTAGGAGTGAGATTTTGGATTGCTAATCTAGATTTACATTTGCACACATATTATTTATACACTCATGGATACCTTGCCTCTCCCATGTTTGATGTTTTTAACGTCGATATGTGGAAGTTTAGGATGAGTGCTTATTTAAAAACTCTAGGTTTGCATGTCTATCTTGCCACTACCAAGAAACTTATCGTGGTAATGATAAGTACATTGAGGCTAATGCACAAGCCTTAGAGATACTTAGGCGCACTCTTAGTAAAGAATATTTGTTTATAGTTTCTCATTGTGATTCCACTTTTTCAGTATGAACATATTGGCATCTCCCGAGCTACAAACGACAAACTTTGTGGAGAAAGAATTTATTGAAGATGAGTTCAACTAAACTTGCTACATTATTTAAGGGAATAACTCCCTTGAGGTAAACTCAGATGCTCAACTAGATGATAGTGCTTGTTCTTCAGGTGATGACAATATGGATGTCAATGGCTTAAATGAAGAACTTTCTCTATTTTGTGAAAACTTGTTAGAAAAATACAAACTTTTGAAAAAGAAAAGTTTTAAATTAAAAGAAGAAAATGAGAATTTGTCTTCAAATTTAGACATGATTTTACAAGAGAGGGTTGAGATTTCAAGTAAAGAGATTCCTTGAAAACCCAACTTGACCTTATTTTAAAAGAAAATGAAATTTTAAAGAATAAAAATGATTTGATATTGCTTGAAGAAAAGTAAGGTTTTATTTTCAAAACTCGATTTTGCTTTAAAGGAAAATAATTCTTTGAAAAATAAAATTGCCTTGATTTCAAAAGAATTGGAATGTGTCTCAAATGAAAACACTTCTTTGAAAAATAATTTTGATTCCCTGTTTGTCATGCTACTAAAAATTCATCTTCTATTGATAAATATATTGCATGCTCTACTTATTTTTCAACTATTAATAATGACATTTGTATGTTGAAAAAAAGTGTAGATTGTTTAGGCTCAACTTTGAGCCCATGTGCCATGGATCACAAGAAATTGCAATCAATTTTTCGAAAGAAACAAGTTTCACATATTCATGCACACCAATCATGGCATACACATGCTCCTCATGTTCACACACATGACACTATGCATACTCATGTGCATACTTGTACACATTTGGACGTAAGAGCCACCTTACAAAGTTTTGCTATGATAGAATACATAATTCAAATTTTACAAACAAATTTATTTAGGTTAGGAAAGGTACTAATATGGGTACCAAAATTCACCCCTATTGTATTTGATATAGGTATGTGCTCTCACTTGATGTGAGGGTATTAGTGCCTTGATGGTGGATGTCTTTGAGCTTGATGGACAATACATTGGATGCATCACTTTCAAGGATGTTTGGTGGGAGCTGCACCATGATTTGGAGACCTAGAGATAAGCCCTATTGATTTTGGTAACTATCTCTCACTCCTTATTTATATTTACATGCTTTCTCATTGATGATTTTAGCATGTCTTGATTTTTCATGTTCATTATGTTTAAATGTAGTGTTTATTAGACTTGTGATATACATATGTAGCATTTGAGATACTGTAACGGTCCCAGATTTCTTAAATCTTCAATTAACATAACATTCTTTTAAACAGGTAGACATCATAATCATATCCAAATCCTTAAAATTTCGGCAGCACCTCCTTTGTAAATACTGATATACCCAAATTATACATTTCAACTCACAATAATTTCGGCCAACATCAGCCTACTTATCCTCAATCCAAACAAATAAACCAAAGTTAATAATCACCCATGCAACCACAATAGTGTTACGGCTCACAATGATAAACTTATTCTCCAAATAACAATTTCGGCTTGACATCGCCTACTTAGGAAAATACAATGACATATGCACGAGAGTACCCCTCTCGGCCTCCATAGAATAAGGCAATATTATCATCTTATCTGACTCATCATGAATATCACAGATAAGTTCCTTTCTACACCAATCCATCCAACAATCTACTACTTGAATATAATACACATCTAACAAGGTTATGAATATATACAATAAGAAATATCTATAATGAACATTATACAATATTTTCATTCTTAAAGAATTCCTAGCAAGTGCCCAAGTTATGCTTGGCCTCAGTCTCCTCGTGACATGAAAATATGAAACTGGAAGGGGGTGAGCTAAACAGCTCAGTGAGTAGAGTCCAAAAGAGTATCAAGGAAAGAATACACAAGTAAGGAGCATATATTTCTTCAACAACTACGGTAAGTATGGATGGATAAAATGAACAGGGAAAAGCGATAACAAGGGAAGAGCGATATATCATAACGAGTAATTGAGCCAATATCTATATAATCTGTGAGAAGGTCCAACTTTTCTAGTAATTGATTCTCCTTAACTTTATTTAGTTACTCTGTCGCAGATTTTCTGCTTTATGAGTTGCAGTAGCATACTCAGTTATTTTTAATTTATGCGTGCATTCATCTTATATACTCGCGGCACGTATCATCCACGTGTTTCAAATAACTTACACAAAGCACATCAACATACGTTCAATTTTTATATGGTTATCTATCCAGATGATACAATCTCACATCGCACTTCTACGAATGTTATTCGTCTGTTCAAGTAATTGAATGATACAATCACATCACCCGTCTATATTCACACACATATTTGATGGATAATACCATACATGACCCATAGGTACATACGGATATCAAGTGAAATGTGATACTCTCCGTCTTCTCCCTCCTACCGGCTCCCGTCCGGCCCCTTCCTCCTATGTATATATATACATATAATACCACAGTAACCCCGTCTTCCCCTCCTACCGGCTCTCGCCCGGCCCCTTCCTCCTTGATATAAGCATGTATATAAACATATCATAACACAATAGCACCGTCTTCCCCCTCCTACCGGCTCACGCCTGGCCCCTTCCTCCGATATGTAAATATATATCATAACGGTAACCCCGTCTTCCCCTCCTACCGGCTCCCGCCCGGCCCCTTCCTCCAATATGCATGAATGCAAAAAAATCATATTTATACCTACACATAAAATAACCAATTGTCAACAATACGAAATATCAACCAAATATTATTCCTTTGCTTTCCAGTCTATCAATTTCACTTTCAAAGAATTTCACATGGTTCAATATATATATATATATATATATATATATACACAAAAAAAAATAATTTAATTACCGTAGTGATCTATTCACTTTGTTATATAGGTCGAGTTCTGATCAGCTTTATAGTGTTCTTCTATCTCGATCATAGTACAATAAGTATATGTATACGTATCGCTAAAATATCACGTACAATCGATTTCATACAATTCTCCAGTGCATACGAATCATGGGGATCAATTCATCGAAAAGACACCATACTTGATCATTTTGTTTGAAGGTAATGATAATTATTAACCAGTGTGTCTGATTTTCCGGTTTAATATCTACATACAGTTCCCGATTAGGTTCATGAGATAACTGCCTCAATTGCACGCAATTAGTGCATATGATGATTGCACTCAGTCATCACATATACCTATAGGTAAATACAAGTATTAGTCACCATATCAGACAATGAGCACTATCAACCAGTTATTTATTCTTTTTTTCTTTTATCGATTAGATTTTCGAGGGGACTCTTGCATTAACTTTATATATAATAATAACAAGTACTTTATTTCCTATCACACTTTTCCATTTGGGATTTTTATTGTATTCAGACTCGAAGTCTTGAACAGATACTATACTGATGCTATTACATAGTCAAAATGCTGAGAAAGGAATCAACTTTAGTAAAAGAAAAAAATTCACTAGTCTGGAGTTTTGAAGCAGCAGATCATTTGAAAGATTAAGAGGCTAACTATTTCAAAGGACTAGTCATGATGGGATATGAACAATTGGGAATACATGATTCACATTGGAAAGCCGAAAGAATTTTGATACTTTCTATAGTCGTGTAAAATCAAGGTTCTAAATTGATTCTTAATTATCATTGATAAAAATATATTAAATAAACAATAAGGACAGTAAATCCTCAATAAGGACAGTAAATCCTCAATAAGGACAAAGAATTATATATCGAGAGATACGTAAACAAATTTCAGTGTTTCAGATTTTGCGCCCACCTTCATTGATTGATGTCAACTTCGCAGGTCTAGTTATTGAGTGCTCATTACATAAATGATACTCTATAACTCAAAAAGTCATCAATAACGATTGAAATTAGATTCATGTAGAACACCAAAACCACTAAGGAACCAATCATTAGTTCTCCCATACTGAATAGGGATCTCTTCAACATTTCATGTTTCTATGTGGAGCACGGTATCTAGCTACTACGAAAAACAAAGTTAAAAAGTTGAGATGTATCTACCCAATATGCAAATTATAGGCGAGCATTGAGTGTATTCGTGTTCTCAGGCTAGCTTGTCACCGACACTGAAATGTGAGAAGGAAGTATCTTGGATAGGTGTCACAATGCACCGCTATGCACTAAAGACTGCCACGCTCATATTCTGTGCTCATGGGCATCAGTATGAGCAACATACTCAATGGATGCATGCTCAACACATACAGCATGTGTCTTGTATTAACTAACTTGAGAACCACTATATTTGGATGAGATATTGTTTAGTTTTCATGATTTCTAAATTTGAGATTTAGATTATTGCCAAATTTTATTCATGAAATTTTGTCATTAGGAATTCGGATTATATCAGATCTTGTCCCAATTATCCATACACGCATTCTGTTATTGCATAAATATGTAGAATATCAACCAGATCATGAAACGACTTCTATAGCTCTAGTTTAAGCCCATAGACCAATTCCTTCATCCTATGCATATTGCTTTTAAGGGCAAGAACAAGAGAAAAGAATGATCACCAAGTCATGTAATCTAGAGTCATGAACTAAAGCTTTTCTAAAATCAAGGATTAGGCTACACTTGTCGTCAGCAAATTTATTTGTTACCCAAATTATAAGACGGACATAGGAAGGTGACTTGGAGTAAGATCCCGTCCGTGGATAGTTTCAACACTCTCGAATAGAAGTCTTGCACTGTTGTACACATATAAAAAAAAAAACAAGTATATACGAAGAAGAAAAACAAGAATGGAATACAAGCATACAAATTAGAAAAATGTTACAAGAATTTACAGTACATGTTTAATGCAGGTTGAAATTAGATGACTCTCACACAAGATCTTATGATGATCAATAGAAATCCCCATCAAGAGTCGAATCCATGATGTACTGATGACTTCCACAGAAAGAACGATAACCATACCAAAAGGATAAAATAATAAGATCCCTGATAAACTCAGGTCTTGTACGATGATGAATAGTTACCAGTATCTTCAGGAATCATGATCACTTGGGAGAATATCCAGAGGGGTGAAACTTTGAAAGGGAAAATAAAAGATACATATACAACAGTCCTATAAAATTTTGATAGGTCCAGATAATCATAATCTAAATGCTTTAGAGATCCACCTAACTTTAATAGAAGAAAATCCATTGACTTAAGTACATAGAAAATTCAACTGCAACCAGTATCATAACAATTTTATCTTGCAGTTAAATTAAACTTTCTTTTCTACCTTTAAAATGTTCAACTTATTCTCTGCATAGTTGAGTCATTGAGGATTGAGGTAAACAAAGTGGTTCATGCGTTTCTATGTTCAATCTTAATGTTTGAATTGGCAGGTTAACGCTCCAATTCAACTAGATAACATATGAATCATTCTTGAGGCATATATGTGTGTGTGTAAATACAAAATTTTTCATGTTAACAGCATAGCTGAATCTTTGCACTTTCAATATCTTATCCGAAATAGGAAGGTAACACCTCAACACCGAGGTGTAGAAACGAGGTCTCACATTTTTCACGTCCACTTCACAATTTATCTGAAATTAGAGAACTAATTACCCACTGTAAAAATTCAATTCGATTTTCAACAGATGACTTATCAAAATCAGTTTAAGATTTGTTCCTTGCATCCACTAGATCCTCAGCTCAAGCAATTGAAGATGAAACTGAAAATCTTCAAGAATTTCATATAAATTTCAATACTGGACAAAATTAAATTGGACAATAATGAATCAAAAGGAGACTCCCTCACCTCCTTCTTCCGACTCCAAGCTGCTTCAGATCGCTGCCCGTTGTCCCACGCCGCGGTGCTCCCCGCCGCGCGGCCAGCAGCAGCTGCTGCCAGCTGCTGTTTCCTGCAGCAGCGCCAGCAGCAGCGCCAGCTGCTGCCAGCGGCAGCCGTGCCTCTGCCGCGCCGGCGGGCCTCCCCACCGCACCTGCAGCCTGCAGCGCGTCTCCCCGCGCATTGCCGCCTCAGAGACCCTGATGGATGGAGAAAAGGGAAAGGGGAGAGAGATTGAGAGAGGTTGAGGGTGGGGGTCATTGTCGCCGACCACAGCACGAGAGGGGGGCTCAGATTTGGGGGAGAATGAGGAGAGAGAAGGGGTAGGTGCAGAATGAAGTCTATTTCTCCTTTTTCCCCCAAATATACACATTATAAAATGCATAAAAAATACCCCTACATGCCACTTGGCCTCTCTTTCATCCTCAAGTTGCCCAATTAATGCCACCTCACATGATTAGGATTTAATATATGTGTATTTAGAAGGGGGTAGTATACATGGTAGAAATACAACTACATGAGGATGTGTGTGTGTGTGTGTGTGTGTGTGTGTGTGTGTGTGTGTGTGTGTGTATATATATATATATATATATACACACACATTCATATGCAAGTATATATATGTACATATGCGTACCAAAATTTTATATACAAAATTAATACTCATCCAAATTTTATTCCACTTCCAATTTTTTTTCAAAATTTTCGAAATTCGCTTCATACTAATTAATAAATCATTTTTAGTTATTCTATTTAATTCCACTAATCCCAAAATTAGGATATTAAATCAAAATTTAATAATTCAGGTGTTATAGATACACCCATATTTCTATGGACCATTATTTTGTGTTCTCACTATTGTTAGCTATTGTGTATGTCCTAACTCAAAAGCACGTGCATTTATCCTAATGATCATGTTGTTTATGATTTTGCACTTCATGTTTGATTACATATTTAGATGAAAATTTTATAAAACTTGTGTTTATACTTGTACAAGTAGTGAACTACACTTAATTATTATATGTTTGTACTTCAATGCTCATTTGTTCTCATTACATGTACATGTATAACCTAGTTTTGATGAATCATGGATCTTTACTTATTTTTCCTATTTTTTTACATGTTTTCATAAAAAAGTGTTTATCTTCATGTATATGTTAATTCTGTCTAAAACTATTAGATATGCATGTCTATACTAGAGTCACTTACTTTTCATGCAAAATCCTATTATGGACTCACTTATGTTTAGGGTCTGTATGTATACTTCTAGTTTAGACAAAATATACATATGCCTTGAAGTTTGAATTGTTTTGATGAAAACTAAATTTTCATGTTTATAAAGGATTTATTGAGCTTCATTCCCTATCTCCATGATTATACTTATTACATGATTTTTACACTTTATGATTGGTGTTTACTCATGATATTGTTTTCATGAGCATTTATAAGCTTTATAGATTTCAAGAGTCAACTCTTGTGAACTTAGCATGCTTCATGGATATATGATTTGTTTTCATGTTTGAAGGATTTAATACTAATTTTTAAAATATCTTTAAAGTAGTCTTTATTCTTCATGTGGTAGTGATTTCAAACTATGCTAAAATATTTTCAAATCATGATTTTTGAAAACCCCTACCATCAAAGGGCGGTTAGTTGGGCGACCATACCTTGTATACCCTTATTGAATATCTTTTAAAACTTGTGCATGAATAGAGTGATTGATATGAGTTATACACATGATCTTCATGTTATTTCATTTTTTGTATACTTATATTTGTTTTCTTATATGTATGCTTCAAATTTCAATTAGTATCAATTTCAATTGGTATTTTCATTTTCATGCATACATATGTATGATTTGATTGTGCTTGTTTTTACAATATATTATACATTCTTTACAAGCACAAAAAGTTTATGCTAAGCTTGATTTATTTTTAAATGTTAATTAGTATCTTTATAAGCTTATACATTGATTTCAATTGGTATTTCAACTGCTAATCATTTCAATTGGTATTTCATTTTGATACCAAATAAATACCATAAATATCAAAATATATTTCATGTTTCACCTTCAATAGGTATCAAAGTCTACTATTGGTATCTTAAAAAAAAATTTGTTACAGGAGGTAGCAACTCTTGTTTTGTCATCTACAACTTGATTTCAATTGATTCAAGGAAATTTTACGCGAATTTCTCCCACCAAACAATAGACTCCTTTTTAGTTCTTGATATGATCTTTAAACTTGAGCTCTTGAATCAACATGTGATAGCTTCAAAAGTTTTACTTTGAATCTTTTGTTGAAGGTAACACCAAGTAAGATCTTAATCAATATCTGAAACTTAATAAATACAAGATCATTAGTATTATAACTATATGAGTTAATCATCATCATAACTAGAATGATAGGTCTTTGGGCCAACAATTAGAATGCAGTATCATTAAGTTGAAATGAATGAAATGAAAGCACCGACACTGATTATTTATATACATATCGGTGTTAAATTGAACAGTAGATTGAAATAATGGATAATCAAATTGAGTTATTTATGATCACTTAAATTTAGACAAATGATGACAGATTTTCTTGTATCATCCACACTACAACTGCTAATACCATACTTCACTTAAAATAAACTAACTTCACTCACTGAGCTGTAAGCTCACACCTTAGACGAAATATTTAAGGTCAAGGTATATTAAGGATACAATCGAAGAATTTCAGGAGCATGACACTGGATTATCGTCAAATTTTCTGGACAGACATTAAACATTGTTATAATATATTTGAATCATTTACTTGTATGAACATGTTCGTTTTTATATAGGTTTAGCGGTTATGATGTAGAATATATCGGATCTGCATTAATATATGTTAAGAGTTTGTGTGGTTTCATCTATTTTTGATCTAAGTTTATGAAATAATTTCGATAATCTTTTTTTATTTATTGGTTATTTTCTGAGATTGATGAGTCTGAACAAGTATGAATTGTGTATTCATATAAGTAGGCAATGTCAAAAGGAAATTGTGATTAAATAGGCCGATGTTGGTTGAAATTTTATATATTGTATCAGGGCAGACTCTATATTATAGAGGAGGTGTTATAGAAATTTTTATAATTTTGATAATTATCTTAGCTATCAGAGTGATTTATATTATTCTTGTAGAATAAGTAATTATTAAATAATTCAAGGTGATTAAAATCCGGGACTGTTACGAAAGCCATCTCGAAGTAACCTCCTTCTCCGAAGACCTCGCCTCTCCAGAACCATCTGCAGTCCAAGTCTTCCAATTACACTCCAGAAAATCCCAGCAAAGATCACCAAGATATTCGCTCGCAGTTACGCTTCTCTTTCTCTCCCATGTTCATAACTTATAATACAGGAAGTTATGAACAATGACGAGATTTTCTCCATGCAATCCCATCAGTCCAGTGCCAATAATCACAACCTTATCACATGCAAAACGTGCAGATCTCACTCGCAATCATCGACGTCCAGTCAAACAACTCAATGGAGAATAAATAGGCATCTTCCCCCAACAAGAAAGGGGAAACCTTGAAAAATTTTCAACCCAGAGATATACCAACAAATTCACTGTAAACCTGTAACCAAAAAGTGACAGTGAAGTCTTTCCTCCTCTCTGTGGTTTTTTCTGATTTGGGTTTTCACGTAAAAATTTCATATGTCTCTCATTTTTGATGTTGTGTATTATTTTTTAATGCACCTCGTCACTTCCTTACTCTCGCCTGTGATATGAATCGCCCTCCAATCACTCGTGAGGGAAAATCTCCACCACATTGTCAAAAACATCCCATTTGAAACGAATTCAAACCTCAAAATTCACGTTCATCATTTGCTCTGGTAGGATGACATGTCGAGAAAAAGTTAATTACTCCCTGTGTCATTTGGAACATCTTTTAAGGAAAAGAAACGAAATAGGAAATGAAATCTATTGGTCACATTGTTTATTTTTTTTTCCCTTTCTTTTATTCATTATTTTTTTGTCAAAAATATGACAAAGGATGCGTGTACAAAAGGTTGTTTTATTACTTGTAATATCACAAAATAGAAAAGAAAATATTCGACCGACAGGATTCTTGGAAAACTTTTCATGAAATAGGACGTTTGAAGTCGACCATGTTAGTCTCAGTCTCACGCACTAAATAATCAATTAAATAGTATAGTTAGGAAGTTTCATTCGAAATGTGGGATTACGATATAAAATTAAATACCTTTTAGAGTAGGAGAGTAAATAGTGTTTGCAGTTGTCTTTTTATTATCCACAAAATAAGAGTTAGTATTTTTTTTTTTGTCTTATCTGGGAAACATGCATCAACCCTTACACTGTAAAGGTTGTTTTCTCCCATCTAGCTTGGGTTAGCCTGACAAATATATAATACTTGGCAAAGATTGAATTTTTTGCATTTTTTTAAAATAGTCAGAAGTATTAAGACAACTAAAATAAAAAAATGACAAACAAAAGAAAAATACGAGGTGATCAAGTCATCCTCTCAGAGAGAAGATCACTTTCACACAGAATTCTTATTGTGATCAGTCACGCAGTCAAGCTGGCTGCCTGGTGCCTCCGTCAAGCTGGCTGCCTGTGCAAAAAAAAAAAAAAAGAGGAAAAATCATTTTTACTTTTTGTTATTTTGCAACCATCCTGGAGGTGATATTATTTGTTTGGTAACTATCTAAATCATGGTATTTATTCCGTACGGAAGAATAAAATTATTTCATCTCAAGTTTTTCTCAACGGCATCAATAACTCGATGCCAAAACTGTAGAAGACAACTTATAGATCCAAAGAAATAATCTTAAGGTAGCAGTTAATTTGTGAAAGGACAGAAATCAATAAAAAATGAAGAACAATGCCACTAAAGCTAGAACCAAATTAAATCCGAGAAATAAAAAAGAAGCATAAAGAAAGTGTCTATTTATAAAATAGTAACTATTAAACAATACTAGTTACTCCTGTTCTTAGAGCTAGTTAATAATGAGAAAATCTTACTTTTTGGTGACCTCTTCTGCAAGTATCATTATAGTACAGTGATTAAATTTTTCACAGTGACTAAAAACTTTGGGATTAAATTTCTTTGTATCAGATATATAGCGTATATTTAAAAAAAAGAAAATCTCTTAATATTTGAAATAATTTGTGGAGAAAATTATCAGTGGGAACGTACAAAATCACATTGGGATGGATTTAAATGCAAATTTCCTGCCTCACACTTTCATACTGCTGATGCCCGCTGAGTTACTCCACCGTCAATCGCCCAGTGATGAAGTCAGTCATTTTAAGCGGTCACAAAGAGGTGTGAGAGAACCAGAGACCTAAAGGCTTTTCAGTAATATCCCTTCCCAGCCGCAGATTTAGTGATTGCTGTTGTCAGTTGTGGCCAATAAACGACAAGAACCAGTGGACAGTTGGACGTCGTTTGGCTCGGATCTAGGGGCACCAAAAGAGAAAAATGGGAAAAAGAAAAAAAAGAAAAGAAAAGAAAAGTCAGGGACTTTGCATCATATAAAAAATGATTAAATAATATCACACCACGTGATTCTCTGCTGGAGACCACCACGGCCGCGTCAAGCCTTCTCTCTCTCTCTCTCTTTTCAAATTTAAAAAAATAAAAAGTTCGGATGCCGACAGCTGAGCCCACGACGACTGTTCACAGAGGCCGCGGATTTTTAAAAACTGGTTTAATGACAGAAGACAACTTCAACAGGCAATGTGAGATTTAAAAAATATAATAATAAAAGAAAAAATCTCTTTGTCAGAAACGGGGAGGGAACAGTTCGTGCACGGAGAAGATGTCGCTGTCGGGCCCACCCATGCCGCCAACTCATGGCCCTAAGATCCTTAATGTTTGTCCACCGAGTCCCTGTTTCACCCACTCACTCACTTCCATGTGGGACCCACCGAGAGGACAGCGGGGCGCAAGGCCGAGTTGGGTTGGTGGGAAGTTGGAAGTCACGGTATTAGTTAATACTAGCCTGGCCTTTTGATTGTTTGACTATTGGTGGAAAATAGTTGGGTTGGCGGACGGACCAATTTAAAGGGCCAGGGTGTAACAGCTCAATTTTTAAAAAAACCCAATTTATTTTTTAATCTTTAATTTTGAAATAATAACCAGTAATTAATATCATAATTTGAATTCTTTGATTAATAGTATAATAATGAACTCAATAATTTATGAGATTTTAATATTGAGGTAATTAAGTGGAAAAATTAGAATTTAATAAATTTTCATTAATATATGATATTTGAAAATATTATGGATGGTATTTAAGACAAGTGTGAGACACACACACACAAAATCAAATAATTGCATACATATATTATACCCCACTAAAGTTGTTTATACTTATTGATTTATTATTATTATTTTTTATAATCAACATGTCCCGCTACGGCGTTCGAACCGGTGACCTCTAGGGAGCAAATCCAGATTCTAAGCGATGAGCTAGGATGTGAGATGGCCAAGCCCAATTCCTTGCTTTGCATGTTCTTCCAAGGCCCAAGCTTAAGCTTACAACAAAAGTGAAGAAAGGAACAAATCCATGAGCCCAAGCCCATATCAGATTTTCTATACCCATTGTTAATTAATAAAAAATCTTGATTTTTAATTAATTAGTCAAGGCATTAGGATTTGTGGTGGGTGAGCATTGTGGGTGATGTGGATGAATTTGGCAGAGGCTTGGAATTTGAGTTGCTACGTGGCAGTTTGAGAAATCACACACAATACACACACATTTATATATTTATACGTGGATGACTTGACAGAGGTTTGGAATTTGAGTTGCTACGTGGCAGTTTGAGAAATCACAGACAGTGTGTGTGTA